>PVIW01006254.1:0-90604 GCA_004026585.1 Noctilio leporinus | reverse complement strand
TGAAAAAACTACCATCCCCATATATAACTAATTTGTGCTGTGCACCAACAAGAACCTGCTTTAAACTTCCATGCCAATTTACAACCCCCATACTGTACCAGGCAAGGTTAGTGGCTATTGAAAATACCACCAGGACAGGGCTATCTAAAGACACATTCGGTAGTGTGTTAACTATACAAAAAAAGACACTGTACAGTTTTAAAACAAATCTTACACAGCCTTACATTTCAATTTTTTTCTTTAAAAGGAGTGAGTTGTGTACAGGGGGGTTAAATGCTTTATAGACCAAAAAAAAAAAAAAAACTGCGCTAGAACCAACTTATTCATCATCATCTTCTTCTTCTTCTTCTTCTTCTTCTTCATCTTCCTCCTCCTCCTCATCCTCTTCATCCTCCTCATCCTCCTCCTCTTCCTTCTTTTTCTTGCTTTTTTCAGCCTTGACAACTCCCTTTTTTGCAGCATCAGGCTTTCCTTTAGCTCGGTATGCAGCAATATCCTTTTCGTATTTCTCCTTCAGCTTAGCAGCCTTCTTTTCGTAAGGCTGCTTGTCATCTGCAGCAGTGTTATTCCACATCTCTCCCAGCTTCTTTGCAACATCGCCAATGGACAGGCCAGGATGCTTTCCTTTGATTTTTGGGCGATACTCAGAACAAAACAAGAAAAAGGCCAAAGGAGGCCTCTTGGGTGCATTGGGATCCTTGAACTTCTTTTTTGTTTCCCCTGTAGGAGGAATATAAGTTTTCATTTCTCTTTCATAACGGGCCTTGTCCGCCTTTGCCATGTCTTCAAATTTTCCTTTCTTTTTAGCAGACATGGTCTTCCACCTCTCTGAGCACTTCTTAGAAAACTCTGAGAAGTTGACTGAAGCATCTGGGTGCTTCTTCTTGTGCTCCTCCCGGCAAGTTTGCACAAAGAAAGCATATGATGACATTTTGCCTCTCGGCTTCTTAGGATCTCCTTTGCCCATGTTTAATTACTTTTCCTCAGCGAGCACAGAGTCGCCCAGTGCCCGTCTGGCTCGCACTTGCCCCGGCGCTGTCTCTATGGAGCTCAATGTACTGCCCAAAATTTCACTTTTGAGGTTTGTCCATAGTTAATTCATTTTAAATACTGGATAGTATTCCATTTTGGATATAAATGAATATATTTACTTTTTCTCTAGTTATTGCCCATTTTGGTCATTTCTACGTTTTTGCTATTATATAATGTGTCAGGAAGCATTTTTATATGTTTTCTTGTGCACATGTGCTAGAATTCCTCTAGACTACATACCAAAAAGTGAATTATTAGGTTATAGGCTATGCACATCTTCAACTGTAATAAACATTGTCAAATTTTTCTTGATAGTTGCAGAAATATATGTGAAAGCATGCTTTATTTCACAAGCTTAACAACATTTGTTATTATTTGGTCTTTTAATTTCCCTTTTATGGGTGTGAAATGGTATCTCAATTTTATAGTAGCCTTTTAAAAAGTGTTTTCTCAAACCCTGGACTGGCCAAGATCAAGGCTTAGGTAGACACACTTTGACTTCTCACACAACCATAAGGATTCCAATTACCTCAAAACCAAACCAAACAAAAAACAACCAGAACTTCCAGAAAATCTAACTATATGGAAGTCCAATAAACAAAGATTTAAACAAGTAATGCTCATCCAGATGGGTAGGAGGGGTGGAGCTGGGGGCTGAGGTGGAGAGGATGTGTGTGGCAGTTAACAGCGGCTGGAGGTGGTGGCGGGGCAGAGGCTGCAGTCAGCCAGCAGAATGAGCAGCCACACATTATATAAAGCCAGTAGGAGCCCCTGGGGAGTGACCCCAGCCCCAGGAGAACCTAGAGCACAGCTCTAGGTTCCAGTGCCAGGAAGATGAAGACTCATGCTCTGGCTGTGAAAACCAATCAGGGTTGGGGCAACACAGGAAATGGCCCATCTCTCAGGAGAGTTTATTTAGGGGGCCCCCATGGTCCTAGAAGGTATGCAAACCCACCCATTCTGGGAACCATCACCAGGGCAACAGCTAGAGGGGTGCCAGTCACATATAGGAAGCAGATGAAGTGAATGGAAAAGAGGCAAGTGCCAAGTAAGTGTCATTGCTCCCTCCCTGACCCCTCCTCCGCATACAGCACCACAACACAGTGAAATAGGTCACCCACACTGACAAATACCTAAGACCCTGCCCCTTACAACATAACAGGTGCATCAGCTCTACCTAAGGCACAGAGGCAAACACAGGAGCCTGTCAAATTGAGGAGACAGAGTAAGACCCAAAAGAGGGAGCATGTCAAGGTTGTGGAGAGAAAACTAAGCAATGAGGAGATAGCCAACCTAACAGAGGCAGAGTTTAAAACACTGGTGATAATGATGCTCAAAGAAATAATTGAGTACAGCAAATGCATAAGGGAAGAGGTGAAGGCTACACTAAATGTGTGAAGAAAAATCCACAAGAAACCAATAGTGAAGGGAAGGAAGCAAGGGTTCAAATCAATGTATTAGAACATAAGGAAGAAATAAACAATTGGTACCAAATGAAGAAATAAGAATTTTAAAAAATAAGGAGAAGATTAGGAACCTCCAGGACAACTTTAAATGTGCCAACATCTGAATCAGGGGTGCCAGAAGGAGAAGAGGAGGAGCAAGAAATTGAAAAGTTATTTGAAAAAATAATGAAGGAAAATCTCCTGATTTTGGTGAAAGAAATAGACATACAAGTTCTGGAAGCAGAGAGTCCCGGAAAAGCTAGACTCAAAGAGGCCACACCAAGACATCTCAATTAAAATGTTCTAAAGGTTAAAGATAGAAAATCTTAAAAGCAGCAAGAGAAAAGAAGGAAGGTACCTACAATGGAGTTTTCATTAAACTATCAGCTGATTTCTCAAAAGAAACTGCAGGCAAGAAGGGACTGGCAAGTATTCAAAGTGCTGAAAAGGACCTAAATCTAACATTATTCAACAAAGCTATTATTTAGAATGGAAGGGCAGATAAAGTGCTTCCCACTCAAGGTAAAAGCTAAAGGAGTTCATCATCACCAAGCCCTTATTATAAGAAATGTTAAGGGGACATATTTAAGAAAATGAAGATCAAAACTATGAACATTAAAACTACAACAAGCTCACAACTATCAACAACAGAACCTAAAAAAAATAATACTAAACAACAGGAATAGCAACATAATCATAAGTATGGAGGTTGTTTGGAGGGCTATTGTCTGGGATGGGGAAGGGGAAGAAATGGCGAAATGGTGCAGGAATAAAAAAACATAATTGGTAGGTACCAAATTTACAAAGGGAGGTTAAAAGTAGTAAAGGAAGTGGAGAAACCAAAGAACTTACATAACATGACCCATGGACATGAATTCAGGGGGTGAATGCTGGAGGTAAGGGAAGTAGTGGGTGTAGGGTGGCAAAAAGGGAAAATAAAGATAAATTGGAACAACTGTAATAGTGTAATCAATAAAATATACTTAAATTTAATGGAAAAGAAAACTTTTGGATAAATCCTAAGAAATAAAGTGACCTTGGAGCATGGAAAAAAATAATGTTTTCTCAAGTGACAATACCAGTTTAGGTGACTAAAATAAAATTTTCTGCCTTTTATTTTTATAAAAGTATGAACTTTTCCTTTATTTTCTCTAATTATGGATTACATATTTTGATAGCTCTGGTTGAAGAAGTGTATCTTGCCCAGAGGGAACGTGATGAAGCTATTATGTCTCAATTACGATTAGCCAATGAGGAGAGAGATGAAGCAATCGCACGAGCCAAGCGTATGGAGATGTCTCTAAAAGTGTATGTACACTTTTACAATTATATACAAGTATGAGATTAGAAACATTTATAAAGTGCATGCATTATGTGGTGGTTACTATTCAGAAGTGTTACTGATTCTTGTATCTTACCATGATAAATTCCATATTCCCACAGTCTTTCTAAAAGTCTTGGCACGCTGTAGTAGTTTGCATGTCAGAAATAACAGTACTGCTCCCTCTCACCATCACCCCTGCCTCCGAAAAGAAATTCACAACATTGCAAATGCAGTTCGTTCTTCTCCATAGTTCTGTTGTTGATGTCCCTAGTCTACCTTCCTTTGTAAGTTCTCTTTCCTTCCCTCTTTTCTTATTTTTACTTTGTTGATTTATTTCAGCTATCTGGGTTCTTTCACTGTTCTCAGCTTAATATGTTTATTCATAGTCTTCATTACATTTTACTTCTTTGGCTCTTAAACTTGACTAACACCTGAAATGAAAAGGAACCTGAGAATGTCCATGTTTAACAAGCAACCTAAGTGATTCTAATATTGGTAAATAGTGGCTCACAATTAGAAAAACTGCCCTAGAAATAAGTACATCACCAATTTTAATGTGCATTCCAGTCACTTGGGTCATCTTGTTAAAATTCAGATTCTTAGTGGGTACAGAGTGGAGCCTAATATTCTGCCTGTTTTCACACTCCCAAATAAGCTACTATAAAGGGTCTACTTTGGGTAAAAAGGACTTAGGTTTCTAGAAATATATGACCTGTAAGATAGATAAAAAGTAGTCATACAGTATTTTATAAACCATCAATATACTTGGTGTGTTTTCTTTGCTCAACATTGTTCTGGGCTCTGGGGGATCAAGTAAAATCCGAATTAAAATATGGCTCCTTTGTGAGCCAAGTTATTAAATAATTAATGGGACAATATTTAAGTTGCGATTAGATCATGCAATATGTTCCTTGCTTAGATTAATGACTTAATTTTTTGGAAAACTGATAGCAACTTATTATAAAGCATTAAACCTATTGAAAAATACAAATGAAGGAACAAAATATTTTACCCAAATTCTATACTACCTTCTCTCAAATAACTATCTTAATTGGGAAACATCATTCGGTAAAAATCAAGTCCTTCTCTACATGTTGTTTTACTTGAGTGACATGACAGTGTAAAGGCTAAGAGAACAGATTCCAAATTAAGACATCTATTTTTGAATCTTGGCTCTGTTGCTTCCTAGCTGTACAGCCATGGACAAATTACTCAGTCTCTGGGACTGAGTAATTTTGCAAAATGGATAAATAGTGTTTGTTTCATAGAGATTGTTTTAAGGCAAAATGATTTACTAGATATTGAAAAGTACCCAGCTCATAGCAAGTACTATCAACATATAAGAATTTAGGAGTAGTAATTAATTGAAATGAAACTGAAGAAAATTTTTAACTTCATGCAGTGTTTTCTCTTAATAAATTCACTAAAGGGCCATCTAAATTTAAGTGACTGAAAAACATTAAGGAGTTGGAATTGTCAATCCAGTTAAACAATATTTGACTCTGAGTTATGAAATAAGTAATTTTATACTTATTTTTTAATTTTCTTTATAAATTCTACTTCTAAAATATTTGTAAAAGTTGTATTTGATTTAATAGCAAAAAGTGTCCCCTTTTTTTAAAATTTTATCCTTTAAAAGGATTGCATAATCAGCCCTGGCTGGTGGCACAGTGGATAAGGTGCCAGCCTGCGAACCCAAAGGTCACTGGTTCGATTCCCAGCCAGGGCACATAACCAGGTTGCAAGCCAGGTCTCCAGCCAAGTCCATTGTTGGAGGCAGATGAAAGACAGCCACACATTGATGTCTCTCTCCCACTCTGCCTCTCTCCTTTCCTCTCTCTAAAAATAATAAATAAAATCTTTTTAAAAAAAGAAAGAAAATCTCCTTCAAGTAGGCTTCTTTTCAGCCATACTCAATGTAAGAAGAAAGAGTAAGATTTTTACAATGTTTAGAATGAAAAATACTTAACCCAATAATTTTATTCATAACTTATATTGGGGCACTTTTGTCCTTATATATTATCTGTTCAATAATTATTTTAATTTCTCTCTTTTTCTTTGCATTTACTGTGATAATCTTAAAACTTTTCTTTATGTTTACTAATAAATTCAATTGTTACTATATCCTTTCCTGTTATTTCTGGTTTATTTATCAAATCGTTCATTCATTCATTCATCCATTCATTTTTCCATTTGTTGGTTTTTCTCAATTTGTTTCTTCAAACTTTCCTTATTTTTGATGATGTTGACACTTTTCTGGAATACTGGTCAGCTGTATTATAACATGTCTTAATTGGGGTTTTTCTGACATTTTTTTTTTTTACTGTTAGACTGAGGGATTGTTTTTTTAGGACAAAGACTACAGTAGTGAAGTGCCATTATCATCACTTTATTACAAGGTTATATGTTGTCAACATGACTTACAACTAATGATGCTAATCTTGGTCACCTATAAAGTGACTTACCCACATTCCCCTTTCCTACTTGACTCTTGAAAGCAAATCGCTTAAGTGCAGCCCATGTTCAAGGAGGGAGAAGACAGGAAGTTAGTAGGGCCCTGCTTCCTGCATGGGAGACTGTCAGTGTAGATCCTTCAGTACTAGAGATCTGTCTCTTCTCCCTCATTTATTTATTTCTGTCAGTGCAGACTTATTGATATTTATTTATGACCTAACACTGTGCTATTTGTTTTGTTACTTGGAACATTCCATCTTTGGCCATCGTAAACTCTTTCCCTTGGTTTCTGTATCCCTTTGACATGTCTTCATCCTTTTTTGTGCATTTTCTTACTTTCTGCCACTTCCAGATGCTCCAGGGTCATGTTCTCTAGGGATGTTTAGGGATGTGCCTTCCTCACCCATGCCCCCTGAGCCAGCCATTGCTCTAAGAAGCCCTGATTCCTTTTATTGGAAAATGGTATTAGAAACAAAGATCTGGATACCAGATGTGTTCATTGTTGCTGGGTGTGACTACTTGTATATTCAATAAGTAGAAAGAGCTAAGAAAATATATGTGTGTATACTAACTGATATATATATATAACTGTAATTTTCTATGTCTATCTGTGTCTTTATTAAGCTGCACCTAAAGTCATACTAATGTCTCTGATTCTAATGTAGTCATTCTAGCTTTCCTCTTTTTTCTTATGTATAATTTTTCTCTCCAACAGTAAAACACCGGTTCTCACCCCATCCATTTATTTACATATATACAAATTAAAGTAGATCAAAAATTGAGGGTAAAAATATTAAAGCAGAAGGATAGGCTTAATTTATTTACTTCTACATATATCAATTAGAGAGGGAGAATAAACAAAAAGCCAAGACCAGTTTAATCAGGGCTTTGAAAAAGAAGTTTCAAATATGTAGGCAGATGGTTGTGTCACAGACAGGGTAGGGAATCAAGGAGGATATAGTTTTAAGAATGAATTATGAAATTTCATTTTGGATATGCTTAGTTTGAGTGCCCATGTAAATCTGAAATAGATAAGTCCTGTAATATGTAATTGATTACTGATTCCACACAAGTTGTCAACCAGTTGGAGATTTTTTTCACCTATGAAGCATGAATATTACCTACACCTCAAGGAGTTATGAAACTGCATAAAAAATGATTTTTTATCTTTTTTCAGATAAATTTGATTTTTGAAAAGCAATATAATATACTTAGAAGCAAATTTCATTGATAAAATTGGCAATCTAGGTAACAAAATCTATGGTCACAAAAATGCACATAAATATGGTACTGTGTGGCAATTGATAAATTGAATATAATAGCAGTTACAACATGCGAGGAAGAGTTCTAAAGTCATAATGAAACCATTACTGAAGAAAGAAAAAATTATCTACTTTGAAAGGTATGTTGAAAAATATATGGCCCCAAAAGGTTTTTTGTAGACATAAACAAACTAATTCTAAAAGTCATATGGAAAGGCACAGGTATTAGAATAGCCAAAAAAATTATAATAAATGAACAAAATTAGAGGACTGGCATTATCCAATTTTAAGACTTACTATAAAGTTTCAGTAGTTAAGGCTGTGTGCTATTCACAAAAGCATAGATATACAGGTGAATGGCACAGAATAAAAAGTTCAGAAATTAACCCACACAAATACTGTCAACTTATTTTTGACAAAGGTGCAAAGAATATTTAATGAAGAAATGATAGCCTTTTCAACAAATGGTGCTGGAATAAATGAATATTTATATATTAAGAAACAAAAACAAAAGCAAGTACCTCCACAAGTACCACATACCTTACACAAAAAATAACACAGACCAAAATGTAAAACATAACATTTAAAACTTCTAGAAAAAAACACTGGAGAAAAATCTGTGTGACCTTACATGTGGCAGTCAATGAGTTTTAGATTCAATACCAAAAGTACAATGCATGATAGAAAAAAATCAATGCATTAGATTTTGTCAAAACGTAAAACTTAGGTTCTGCTTAACATGCTGTTAAAAAAGTAAAAGAAACAGACTGTTAGAAAATATCCTATCTGATAAAAGATTTATATATATCAAGAATACAGGATGAGACAAAAGTAGTTTCCAAAAGTTGTTTGTATGGAGAATAATATAATAATTCATAAATAATAATACAAGAATAAACTCTGTTTCCTGTGCTCACAACTGTATACCTCCTTTTGTTCACCGTGTATATACTGTGTGTCTGGTTCAGTTCTGTTTGCTCAGAACACATCATTATAGTCTCAGTTTAGGAAAAAAGTAGACATTAAGCAGATAATTACATTAATACTTAAAATAATATTAACTAATATGAAGTATTACTGGTTCTTAGGAACAGTTTACATTTATCTCTTAATGAATTATTATCTCGGGGTACATGCGGTGGGATCAGGAAAAAAACATAAATAAGAAGGAAGAATAACAACAGCAAAGACTAATCTGTCAGCATAGCTTTAAACAGCATTGTGCAGGTTCCTTTCTACTTAACTGAAGTCTATAGCTTCTGAACTTTCAATAGTTCATTTAGACTAAATCCTTGTTAATCTAGAACCAGTTTTCAACTGAGCTTTGCTGACAGAAATCACATTGGGAGGCATTTTGAGTATAGGTTGAAGTTACATATAAGTTATTTCCCATCTCTTTTTGTTTTATTACACTATTTTTGATTCCTATAATCTTCACATTCTTTCTGTCTTTTTTCTCTTCTCTCTGCCATTTCTGATCTACTTTACATTTTCATATTTAATATCTGCTTTATTACTTCTGCCACTCTGTCTCCCTTATCACTTGAATCATGAGGGCTTCTTCTCTTTTACTTTTATCTAAAAATATGAAAAAGACAAAAGGTTAAGTTAAAATGACTTTTATATACACATACAAATATAGATAAGTTTGCATATGTATATTCTAACTTTTGAGATCTTGGCATTTTTTTCCAGTCTCTTTGTAATTGTTGGTTTATTCTTTAACATATTAAAGATGGTAGTGTGTAAAAATATGACTGAGAGAATGAAAACAAACATTTCAGAATTTTCTGATTAGCTGACCACCAGTTCCTTTTATAGTGTGAGGTCAAAGTTTAGTTTTTTTCCCATTGAACAAGGTGAATGACTATAGGTTCAGAAAGAAAAGACATGAAAGACATGATATTGAGTGATTTAGAGATAAATCAAGAAATGTGACATTTCATGCATGGGTCTTTTCACTTAGAGTGCAAGGTTGTCAGTCAGAATTTGCATGGTATAGGAAATCAATTGAAACTTGAGCCCATGGATATTTACCTCAGCAAAATTCTTACTAATTATCATGACTGCGTCTAGTTAGAGTGTTGCAGGCATAATTTAGAGTTGCAAAAGGTTGAGATTCTTCTGTGTAGTTGTCAACCTCATATAATTATGTAAAAAGTTTCTCAGCTATGTTTCCTGTAACACTATTATTTTAAGTCTTTATTAAGCTAGTAAAACTTTGTATGTTGTGTATGCTGTTATTAAATGTTAAACCTAAAAATAATCATTTTATTTAGAAAATTGAATGCCTTGTATAGATGTTTTATATTGTCTTCTTTTATCTAACGGTCTATTTTTATCTAATTTATGTTTCTTTTAATTAATAAAGTAAGTGATATACTTATTGTAGGGCTGAATTTAACTTTCTGAAAACCACTTTTTTGATGATTAATTTTTAACTAGGAATTGAATGATCCAGCTCAGAAAAATATGTTAAATGTGCTAAGTTGGCACTACAACCTGATGTATTAACATAAAAAATCTGGTCTCATTTTTTAATGCTGTATATGAGGGATCAGCGAAGTAGGGACCTGTGGTGCAAATTCAGCCTTCTTTCCCCCTGTTTTGGGAGTAAAGTGTATCAGAAAACCGCCACACCTATTCATGTACATATTACCTGTGGATGTTTCTATGCTGCAGAGGCAAAGAGTTTATAGCTGTGACAGCGCCTGGCACAACCTCAAATGCTAGCTGACCCTTTCTAGAAAAAAAATGTGCTGATTCTTGCTCTATATAATCTAGTTGAAACTAAATTATGATGTAGTTGATATGAGATATCTGTGACAAGTGTTTTTTAAGACTTTTAAATGAATATATAGAGAGAAATGCAACGATTGGCTTTTTCTTTTTCCAAATTTAGGTTTGTATTGAAAGTTACTTTGTTTCTATGTAAATTTTAAATCCCAAATGAAAACATTTGCTCATTTTTATTACTTTTATTTTTCTCCAAATAGTCATTTTTTTCTTTAAAATGTAATTGAGCAAAGCAAAATTGAGAATCCAGATATTAAGTGGTTGACTTGAGTCACTCATGCCCTGCGTGTCAGACCTGGCATAGCTATGAAACATTCAAATTCATTCATCAGCAAGATGATAAATCACTATGTATTACGTACTTTTAGGGATAATCACGTAAATTATTTATAGGCTGAATGCTAAATTCATGTGCCAAGGATTTAGTATCATTTTTGATAAGAAAATTTTATTTTATTTTAAAAAAATTTCAGTTGTTAGTAATTTAATATTATACTATATACAATTATCATGACCATACTCTATTGAAAGATGTTAATTTAAAACATTGAAATGCTTCTGTTATAATAATAATTTGTCACATTGCAGTGCCTGAAAAAATAAATTTACAAGTATTAATAGGAATTCCATAAACATTTTGTTGTATTGATTATTTGGAATATACATATTAGGAACTTAACTATACTGTTATTTTCTTTCTAATCAGTATAATTCTTTGAAAAGAAAAGGAGATTTACAACGTTAAGAACTAATTTCTTATTTGCAAAAGTTGTCAGTCTAAATGTTCAATTTTATTATATCTTTTTACATGATAAATTATCAATTTTAATATTTAATTATGAAGTTCAAAAACTAAAGTTGAGTCTTCTTCAGCAATTGCCATAATTAACTTAGTCTGATTTCATTAAAAAATAAGTTAAGCCCTGGCTGATGGCTCAGTGGATAGGCACCAGTCTGTGAACCCAAAGGTCTCTGGTTCACTTCCCAGCCAAGACACATAACCAGGTTGTAAGCCAGGTTGTAAGCCAGGTCAGTAGCTGGAGGCAGGTGAAAAGCAACCACACATTGATGTCTTTCTCTCTTTCTTCCTCCCTCCCTGCCCTTCTCTCTAAAAGTAATGAATAAAATCTTGTTAAAAAAATTATCCACCTAAAAAAAAAACCCACCTATGGTTTCCTTAAAATCATATTTAACCAACCAGTATCTGATGGTTAAATGAATGCCAGTGTTGTTCTTCAAATACTTTTACATGTTCATACATAACTGTGAGAATTCTGTTATCTTACACTTTTTTACTATGTGTTTTAATTGAGTGAAAAATAAGTGATTAGCTTCACAATTCTTGTATAACAAGGCTTTTATGAAGCAGGATTATTTGGAAACTGTTGATTTATTTAGGGAGAAAAAAGAGAAGAGATGACGGTTTTTGCCCTTGTTGAAATGTGAATCCAAGTAGACGTTAGTAGTTTGAGACAGAATAAGAAAAATAAAATTACTGTACTTTCCGATTAACTTGTACTATTTAAGTATGTGTAGAAAGTTTTTTGATATGTTTCTTTTCTGTTAAGGTACAATATTCTAAAATTTATAGTTTCCCATCAGTGTAGCTATTTTATTGACTTGTAGGGTTTGGAATAATTTTGTACCAAAAATTTTAATTGTCTTCTGTTCTCTTTTCCTAGTATCATGTATGTGTATGTGTGTGTGTGTGAAATCATATGAGCACAGCAATTGGAGGTGGGAGAGAGCTTACACAATCATGAAGTTGGGTATCTAAATTTTTTTCAAGATTTTATTATTTTTAGAGAGAGGGGTAGGGAGAGAGGCAGGGAGGGAGAGAGACATCAATGTATGGTTGCCTTTCACCTGGCTGGAGACCTGGCTTGCAACCTGGTTATGTGCCCTGGCTGGGGAATTGAACCAGCGACCTTTGGGTTCTCAGGCCAGTGCTTTATCCACTGTGCCACCAGCCAGGGCTTGGATGTCTACATTTTTTAGTACAACTTTAAAATAATTCAGGACATTTCTAAAATCTACATCATTTTACTAATACCCATTACAGATTTTCATTTAATTTACTCAATTTAGTGGTTGCCTAAATGATATTATAAATATTTCCTAAGATATGTTGTTTAAACTATTTTTTCTTTTTACTACATTTCTTCAGTTCACCAGCATCAATGACCATTTCTGTAAGCACTGTGACTCATAAGACAAAGTGAATTTTATGAGGAGATCCAATTTTCTTTATTTGGCCCTAATTTTATATATATATGAGTGTGCGTGTGTGTGTGTGTGTAATGAAAAAGAGAAACTAATATTAGTCTTCTAAAAATGTGGTTCCATTTCCAACAAGTCTTTCTATATAGTATATTTGTTTTAAACAGGTAGCAGTAGATTTTCAGGTCGAATTTAGTAGTCATTATTTGTCATTGCCTTTAAGGTAACATAGTTAAAACTTGTAATAAAAATACTTGGCTTGTGTTATTTGTGATGATGTCCAAAAAAACAGAGGAAATACAGTGTCTGGTAGGAATGGAAAGTCCAGGAATAAATATAATGATGAGAATGAATGCTCCTATCACTGGGGAACTTCCTTCATCTAAGCACATATGAACAATTGATCCTTGTAGTCATATATAGCAGTAAACATTAATAACTTAACAATCTAAAGTCAGTGCAGAAGATATGGAGCATTATTGAAAGATGGAGTCGAGCAGGTGGCACTTTAATATGTTCAGTGTCATGGTTGACTCTAAAGACTAGTCGAATGAAATTACTTGAGGTTCTAAAGATTTAAAAAGCGAACTCATTTTGCTGCAGTAAGGAAATGCTACTGATCAGGCTTTCTGTGTCCCTTTTTTCTAGGCTAGAAAATATTAACCCTGAAGAAAATGACATGGTAAGCCATTCTCTGAGGAGATTTCTGGATGTCAGTCTTATATCTTAGAGGCTTAAGTTCAATTGAGTGGGTTTCAAGAACTAAGATGTGGGAAAAAGAAGAATTGACACACTAATAATGTACATCTTTGCTGCAATATGAAAATTCAATAACTTCACTCAGTCAATTTACAATTCACATGTGCCTATTAATTAAAACCCTATATTAAATAAAATATATTAAAACTTCATGTCTGACTAACATATAATGGTGTTGGTAGACATTACAGGAATTACTGAACAGAATAAACAATGCAGACACAGAGATAGCTATTGAGAAGAATGGAGCTTTAATTGTGGATAGAATCTACAAGACCAAGGCATGTACAAAGAGAATAACTGCAGAAGAAATGAATGCGGTGATAGAAGAACGAGATGCTGCTTTGTCTCAGGTAACTGCATGTATCTGTAAAAGCCTATACTTAACCATTTCCCTTCTTTCACCATTAAAAAATGACTTTCCTCCCCATAGGCTTGGTTCAAATCAGTTATTACCATATAATTAATATCACAATGATAGATATGGTAAAATAATCACATCTTTTGTTACATTCTTCAAATACATGCATCCTCATTTCTTCATAAACTGTTAGCTTGTCATAAAATATCGTTTAATTCTTTAATGCAGTTGCTCATATATGAGACTTTGTTGAGTCACAGGTTTTTGAGGGCTAAGATTACATTTTTATTGCTTTTATTCTTAGTGCCTAATTCAGTGTCTTTTAGTAAATAGTGATAAATGAATCAGATCATTAGTGTATTCTTCTCTGAATGTTACGCACACCTTCCTGCTCTAACTGAACCCTGATTACCTCCCTGAGGATACTGTTTCCACTGCTGTCCTCTCAAGTCATGATTGTACCCCTTCTAGTGGCAGTTATGCCAGTGGGTGCAGGGGCTTGATCCTCATTTGTGTTTTCAGGTCACTGATTTATTTTCCTTTATAAACACCTCCAGCTTTGAAGCTCAGACAGCCGACTGTACCACCCAGCAGACTCCTGGTGCTGTCATGTACACATTCTTATGTCCCTTCCCTCAATTCTTAAAGATTGCAGGGTCTCTCTCATTGACTCTCTTCAGCCTACTCCTGTCAGAATTCTTGACGATTTAATTATCTATGTAGATGATTTTTTCCATATCCAGTTTCAATTTCAAGCATCCCACCTCCGGACCACTACTTACTATCTTTCCAGCTTACTCACTCTAGAACCCTGACTCTAGCAAATGTTCAGCTTTACTTGCACCTATTTATTTTGATCTTACCCCACCTATCCTATTTCCCAAACGTCTTCTGTCCTCACTTCCCTCCTTATCTAGCTTAGATGTGGTGGCTCACTATAATTATCAGCAACTTGAATATATACCACCTTAGTTCTGTTGGTCCTCTCTTTGTCTTACTCCCCAGCAAAACCTAAACCTTATCAATTTAACTTTCTGCCCATTCTGCACCTTCACAGATTAACATGGCAGGATAATATCACATAAGTCTGCCAACTGAACTTACCACTGTCTTCAAGTAGTCCCTTGGTATCACCTGACAGGCCTCTTGCTTTTTGTTAGTCTATTTACTCTTCCCTCCAGAGGAATATTTTCTTTCTTTTCCTTTCTTCTCAGGCATCTACACTGTCCTTCCAAATGAAAAAAGAAAGAACTGTTTGTCCCTACCATTTCAACCACCTGCTGGTACTTTGATTTTCTACTTAATTTACTTTTTATTTTTTTGCTTCATGGATCTGTTTAAGGAGAACCTCTATTTCTACACTAGTTCACATCTTTTCTTGCCTGCTTGAAGTTATCACTTAACCAGTTATCCTTTTCTCACCTGCTTCAGAAAATATTTCCTATTATTTCATTTCTATCATCATCTAAAATGCTTTCGTACCTTCCATGGATACTAACTAGCATGGTATTTGAGTAAGTCTTGTTCTTCTTGAAGTTCACCAGCACTGTTTTCTGTCCCAAACTGAGAGCAGCATACTCCTGGCAGATCCTGCATTTCAGTGTCTCTCTCCTTAGCATTGTAAATCTGTGGAAGGCTATATTATTCCCAGAGGTTTTAGGACTTAGTTTTTTAACTTCAAGCCCACTACATTTAGTAAATGATTTGAGGCAAGAAATAGTTCAGTTCTCAAATCTCCAGTTTTGACACTTCAGTGTAACTGCCAAAAGAGGCCCCAACAGAACTTCCAACAGAGGCCCCCTCTGTAGTCAAAGCCTGATTTCCCTGCCCTTGCCCAGGCCCGAGGGTGGGAGAATGACTATAGACCTTCCAGTCACCTCCCCAGTTAACTTCTCTCCAGAGATGAGTCACTTAGATCATTATGGCAGCATTAGCCTTCAAGTTATGTTTCCATTGATCTGGCTTTTCTTGTTCTTGGCTGGAGCCCTGTTCTGCCGCAAGTGATTTCATCCTATCTAGAGGTGGAGACCTGACATTTATCTTCAGATCAGGATTGGAAACAGTTTTTAAACTTTTAAGACAGGCAACTGTTCTTACCATTGTTTTTTTCTACCAAGTGTATTCAATCTTGGATCATTCAATATGTTGTTGAAGAGATAGCCAAAACTATTTTTATGTACTTGGAAATAATTATAGTATAAAGTCAAACATTGGATCTTTTATCATGAATTTTTTTAAGTGAACTAAAAATAAACACATACAGCCTAATTAAATATTGCTTGCCATTCATTCCTCCTTCCTCTTCTCTTTGCCTACTGCCTGTCCTAGTATAAAATATAAATAAATCAATGCCTGGTAATTTTACTAACATGTCTTTATTCATAAACAGTTATTATTTATCACTGCATATCTATTTATTATGTTTAATGGAGAAGCAGTTCTTGTTTATGTTAATTACTTTACATATTTGTTAAACACTCTGGCCCAAATGGTATTTATTAAAATTTTTGTCATGATCATTGTAAAGATAAGCTTCTTAATTACTGTTTTATAGGTCTTAATGGAAACATTTTTACATAAAAATTATAAAATAAACTTTTTTCTTTTATTTTTTAAATTCATTTATTATTGTATTTATTGCAGTTATTTCATTTTCCCCCATTGCTCTCCCCTACTTCCCCCTCCCCCAGTCAATCCCCACCTCTTTGTTCACATCCATGGATGTTTCACACTAGCTCCTTATCTAAACCCTACCCCTTCTTTCCCCCCTCATTTTAGATTTATAAAAATGTTTCAAAAATCATACAATACACAAGCCATGGCTGGTGGCACAGTGGATAAGGCGCTGGCCTGCAAACCCAAAGGTCGCTGGTTCGATTTCCCAGCCAGGGCTCATAACCAGGTTGCAAGCCAGGTCTCCAGCCAGGTCCATAGCTGGAGGCAGGTGAAAGACAAACATACATTGATGTCTCTCTTCCTCTCTGCCTCTCTCCCTTCCCTTCTCTCTAAAAATAATAAAATCTTAAAAAAATAAAAAAGGTAATACAATACACATTATTCATATACCTTTCACCCAGGTTTGGTATCCCCTGATTTTGCTACCTACATTTGTCAAAATTAAGATACCTGCATTGGTACATTACTATTAACTCCAGATGTTATTCATCTTTCACCACTTTTCCATTAAGTTCCTTCTGTTCCAAGAATCACTTCAGGAAACTATTGAACTTAGCTGTTATATCTCCTAGCCTCCTCTTTTTTGAGTTTAAGGATGCTTATTTTGTGACTTGTCTCTGATGGTTTCTTTTATGATTAGCCTGAGATTTTGAGTTTTTGAAAAGACTATCACAAAAATTTCACCTTAATTTGAAAACTGTGATTTAGCATCAGATAGTTTTATTTATTTTTTTAATCCTCACTGAAAATATGTTTTTATTGATTGAAAAGAGAGAAAGAAACACCAATTGGTTGTTTCCTGTATGTGCCCGACTGGGGATCAAACCTGCAATTTAAGTATGTGCCCTGACAGGTGATTGAACCTGAAACTTTTGGTGTATGGGTCATTGCTCCAAGCCACTGAGCCATCTGGTGTCTTCTTTGTTCGTTAATATCAAAGCCAAATTACTGATTGAAAATTTCTATTACCTGAACACCATGCAGAGAATCTTCACTCACTACTATTTTTGGAAATGAGTCATTCCAGATACCAAAACTTTTATCAACTCTTAATTTGCACACTTTTATTGTAATTGTGGGAATAGTTCTACAGTATTTAAGTGCATTCTTTAAACAAAAGCTAATTGGCACACCTTTTTTTTTTTATAACTGAATTACTTTATATATGTCAAATACTATAATGAAAACTCTAGATCCTGAGGTCCTTCAGGTCTAGTGTTGACAAATACAAAAAACATGAAGGACTAAGGGAGTCATCATGGAAATTGAAGAAATAAAATTTCACTATTTAGGTTCCTTCTTCTTTTTAATATGCAAGCAATACCAAGCATTAAGCTCCAGCTTCAGCAGTATGAAAAATAAAACCAAAAAGAAGAAAACATGACTGTAATCCAGTAATATAGGGAAGAAAATTCTAGGAAGACAGCTGAGCAATGTACAGAAAGTACAATTGGTCTTTTGCTTTATGACTCTACCTTCAAGTATGTTTTCTCCCTCACTTGTTGCTCATATGCCTGCCTACTATTTTAAGACTAATCTCTTGCATAACGTTCTCTCACATGAAACAATATTGATAAATAGCTTTTTGGTACCCACATTTTACCTTGTATCCTGCAGTGCATTATAGCTAATTGATTTTATGCCTGTCTTCCATACCATCATGAAGATAGGAACTTTTTCATTATCTGCATCTATCATAATCCTAAGGACAGTGTTGGCACTTAATATATTGTCACTGAATTAATGAACTGATGAACTTAGCTATTTTAGATTTATTTTAAGATCTCTGAACTAAAATAAGTTAGTGAAATATTCATTCATTTGGTACCTATTATTGATCTTACTTTGGGAATTCAGCAATGATTCAAACATAAAAAGTTCTCAATGGAACTTACATTTTAATATGGAAATAAAGTGGTAGCTTGGTACACATCATTCATTTTTTGCTGAACTCATGACAAGTGCCGAAACCAATGAGTATCAAATGGTGAAGCATTTTCTCTGTGGGGCAGCATCATGACTCATACAAGTTCTAGCAAGTATGATGAGTCCCAAGTAAGCACCAAGTACTGGAACATTTTTTTACCTCATCAAAATGTGACAAGTACAAGTTTGATGAATTCTGAAACCGAAGAGTACCAAGGTATGACTGAATAGTGAACAAACAAATGAATAAAGGTAGTGACATAACGAAAATAAAAAGTGATGGAAAGTAACTAATTTGTAATGGGGTTGTCACTTTAAATAGTCTGGTCAAGGCAGGCCTCTTTGTCAACAGAAATGATTGAATTGGACTTGAAAAAGGAGGATCCAGCCACACAAAGAACTGTGAAAAAGATCCACAATGTCCTGAAAGAGGGAACACACTGTGTTTAAGGCAATGATATAAATGTAGGAAGCTTAAATGCGATTGAAGTGTAGTGAGCAAGGAGGATAGTAGCAAGTGATGAAGAAGGAGAAGGCAGAGGCAGCAGACAAACCTGTGAGGTCTTGTAAGACATGGTAGGAAGTGTACAAATTATAATTAAATTCAGAAGATACTAAAGGAGAAAGGCTATTGCGATAGTCCTACTAAAAATTGAAACTGATGGTGGCTCAGAAGAGCATGTAGAGATTTAGAGACACAGATTTGGAAAATATTTGGATAGTACAGTGAGCAGGTCATGAAGACAGATGGGATTTGGGCATAAAGGATTGGGACTCCTGTATTTTGGGCTTGAACACCATGTAGATATTTGCTCCATCTCTTAATGATGGGGAAGTTCTTGGGGGAAGATCAACATATTTTGGGAGGGAAATTACATTCTCTCTTGGATATGGCATGGTTCAGATGATTATTAAACTTTCAAATGGAAATATGGAGCAGATGCTTGGTTATTGGAGCCATCAGTATATACGTAGATAATTAAAGCTCTGGGACTTGATGAAATTAAGGAAAGACATTTGAGAAAGAAATGAGCCTTGGACCAAGTCCTGCGATGTGACAGCATTTAGGAGTTGGGCAAAGTAGAACAGCTCCACCATGTAAACTAGAAACGATGGCAAATAAGGTAGAAAGAAACTGAAAACAGTGTGATTGAAGGCAAGAGAAGTAGTTGTTTGCAAAAGATGAAAATGAGTAATTCCCTTGAATGGTGTTGAGAGGTCAAGCCAGGTGAAGATGGAATACAGTTGGCCATCTTCTACTTGCTGGTTCCTCATCAGTGGATTCAACAAACTGCAGATTGAAAAATATTTAGCCCTGGCTGGTGGCACAGTGGATAGGCGCCAACCTGTGAGCCCAAAGGTCATTGGTTTGATTCCCAGCCAGGGTACATAACCAGGTTGCAAGCCAGGTCTCCAGGCAGGTGAAAGGCAATCAACCATACATTGATGTTTCATTCCCTCTCTGTCTCTTTCCCTTCCCCTCTCTGTAAATATAATAAATAAAATCTTTTAAAAAATTAAAAAGCAAAAAAATATTTAAAAATAAAAAGATACATTGTTGCTGATGTGTATTATGTAGTTAGGCCTATGAAGATTGTGTTGTACTACAGAGGTAGACATTTTAATTCTCTAAACAATATAACAACTATTTACATTGCCTTTACCTTGCATTAGGTAGTAATCTAGAGATCATTTACAATCTACAGGAGGCCAGTGTGTAGGTTTCATGCAGCACCTGCACCATTTATCTGATGCTTGAGCATCCGAGGACTTTGGTGTCCACAGGGGTCTCGGAGGCCATTTCCCACAGATACTGAGGGAAGACTGTAGTTATTTTTTGGTTTGGTAAATGGAAGATGTTGAGGGTCTTGACAAGAGTTTAGTCCAAGACAGAGGCCACTATGGAGAAGTTTGAAGACAGAATGGAAATTAAAAGAGGGAAGACAGTGAGTGCAGGTAGCTTTCCCCCGTGTAATGGAGGTAGATATTTTGGTGTTAGATGGAGAAGAGGCTTATGATGTCATTGAAGGTTTTTGTTTTTTTTTTTTAATAGGAGCTTCTAGAATATATATTTGATGGCAATGAACCAAGATAGAAGAAAAGGTGATTTTTAAGGGAGAGAAAAGATCATTAAAGTAGGAAAATCCTGGAGTAGATAAGTACAGAAGAGGATAGGACCTAGGTCATAAGTATAAGAGATGTCTTTCACTAGAAACAGGGAAATTACTTTCATTGTAACAAGACTACATAGAACTTGGATTGATGCATACTAGCAAGTTGATAAATACAAGGAGGGGGCATGTCCTCTTATTCAATGAAAATGTTAGGTTAATTTAGATTCCCAGTTTGATGGGTCAGTGAATGATTCTGCGGGTTTATATGAAGAAGAGTTAGTTTGAAATTGTTGTCTTGGATTATGTATAAATGAACATAGCTGGAGAAACATTGGACTTCCAGGCAGAGCAGGATGCCTATTTGAGAATTGGGTTAACAAATTTAAAATAAAACCTATCAGGAAACTTACATGATTTCTTCCAGCAACATCTGGATCTGGAGTGTTGTGTGGTGTCGTAGATATTTGATTTTAACTAGGGTTGGGGTGAAGGGCTCAGGAGTTGCCACAGTGATGGGCCATGGACTTTCTCTTGCACAGAGGAAGAGGAGTGATGAGTGAGTGATGCAGACAGAACTGAGGAGAGTGTAGTCGCAGAAGGCATGTCTATTAGAATCCTTCGTTTGTCTTGGAGTGCTGCTGTGAGTTGTAGTCAAGAGAAAAGGACACTTGAAAGAAAGATTTTGAACGTATTGCAATTAGTAGAATCAATATATTCCAGATTGTTGGTATAATTTTTACATAGGTTTATGGGGGAGAGAAAAAATAAATGGTAGAAGTTTTACCACATATCAGCAAAGATAGATCAAGGAGTGTTAAATAGAGAACATATCTGAATAAAAGATACAACTAATTTAGAAATTAGAAAATACTTTCCATTTTATTGTACCAAGCACAGAAATTAAGGTCTGAGGAGATAAATAGAATAACATAGTTTGAGATCTAGAGGTCTGTTTTAGAATACTCCTGACCTGGTTATGAATTCCTCATTTGAAACTCTGTATGATCAGAAGTCAATATGAAAAGCAGGTTGAGATTGAGGAGTATAACTTATACTATCAAATCCATGTGAGGAGTAAACCCAAAATCTTGACCAATGATGTAACCATCCAAGTTAAACTCCACATTAGCAGAGGAAAAGAACACCTAGTTATTAACCTTTGGTTGCTAGCATGGCTTGGCTTCACTTTTTAGCCCTTATAATTTGCATATTGCCTACCCTATCATAGATGTAAGATATTAGAAGTTTGACAAAAAGACTTGTAAAGAAAATAAATCATAACATTTAGAGTTTCATTTTTCAAGAAAAGTAGGAAGCATGTTTAACAGTCTTTATTATAGTGACTGTAAAATTTTTATTACTATTTTTCCCTTGTCAGTTTGTTAATTTGCTTTTCTATCATGCAGTTATTTGCCTATGCATGCTTTTTTAAACCAGGCCAGCTTACTAAAATATATTGTTGATATTTGATTTATTCTAATAACTTTTCATTTTAACATTTTTTACAACTTTTAAAACTATAGGTAACTTTGAAAAATATAAACATGAAAAGGGAAAAATTTTTCATAAACTCATTTCCCATAAATAATAATATAAAGATTGCTTATCTGTTTTTCAATACATATTATATACACATACTACTTGGTAACCTTATTTTTCACTTTGATTTTCCATTTTGTCAGATATTCTTAAATTCTTATATTGTGGATATATTAAAATTTGTTGAAATCACCTGTCATTTGAGAGGGTGTTTATTTTTTTTTGATAGTGTGAATATTTTATAGCTAAATTTTTATGAACATTTATGTTTATTTGTTAAAGAGAAGTCCTAGAGCAGAAAAACTGGACAAAAGAATATAAACACTTTAGAATAAGTAAATATTTTTTAATTGCCTAATTTGAAAAATTGTACCATAAAAGCATGTTTATTCTAAAGATAAGACTTTTTATAGGGAACAGGAATTCTGTACTAGTATTCTTAGAAAAATACCTGATAATTGATTGTATAAACTGTTATTTGGGGCACAAAAATTCAAATTACTATGTTTTCATTGCATCTTTGATTTCATAAGAAAAGTTTTCAGTTAAGATTTTATTGGATTATATTTATGCTAAATTTTATTTTCAAAAACAAAAGGGTATGCAACCCAATAGCAAATAAAATTATATGCCCTGCTTACACAAATATTGCAGGAGGAATGTAAAGATATGTCTGTATCATTCACAGCAAATTACTTGTCTTTAGTCCAGAGTGTCAGGACCATTAAAATAAAGGTTGCAGTCTCAACATAGTACACCAAGGCCTTCACTCTGCTTTTGAAAATGCCTCGTGACTGTTCTTATACATTTGCATACAGGTTTGTTTGATTAATTGCTACTTGACTCATCTGTCATAATACTAAGCTCTGGGATCATAAAAGATCAGATTCCCAAACTGCTTCCTAGAATTAATTTAAATATTAATGTTGATATCTTGAAAAAATTCACAGGAAAGCGATTTTTATTGTTACTAGTAGCCTGTTTCAGTATTATAATCCCTTGAAAATATTTCAAAGATATATATTAACTCACCATTAATGTTATCCTGTTATACTTTTAAATTGTAATTTTTGGGGGGGAAACATCTACAAGAAATATAATTATAAATCATAAGTCTATTATAGACTTCATGAGTATGTGTTTGGTCATTATGACACATTGAGTTTTTCATTATTAATATGTTTATATCTGTTCATATTTTTTATTTCAGAAAAAAAATTTTAATCCTCACCTGTGAACATGCTTATTAATTTTTTTAGAGAGAGAGGAAGGGAGGGAGAGAGGGAAGAAACATCAGTCTGATTTATTGCCTCTCCTATGTACCTGGACTGGGGACCAAAGATGCAACCCAGACATGTACCCTGACTGGGCTCAAACCTGCGACCTTTTGGTTATAGGATAACGCTCCAACCAACCAAGCCACACCAGCCAGGGCTTAGATCACATTTACACAGAGAAATTAAATACATAAATATTAAATCAGTGATTATTGATGAGTTTTGACAAATACTATACCCATGTGACCACATCTTGATAAAGATACAGAACATTTCCATAACCCAGAATGCTCCTAATTTGTTTCCCTTCCATGCCAGTTATCCCTGTTTCACCCAAACAACTTTTCTATGCTTTGCAAAAGACTTTACTTACTTATTTTCAGAGAGAGTGGGAGGGAGAAAGAGAGGAAGAGAAACACTAATATGAGAGAGAAACATTGATTAGTCAATCAGTTCCCTCTTGCATGCTCCCAACTGGGGACCCGGCCATATTCCCTGACTGGGAACCGAACTCATGACGAGGGTGGTGCTCAATCCGCTAAGCCACACCAGCCAGGTCTCTGATGTTTTTAACCACAGGTTTATTCTGTGTATTCTAGAACTTCATAGAATGGAATCATACTGTGACAACAAAATATTTGTAATATTTGTCCATATTGTTCTTGGTATAAGTAATTTGTTCCTATTTTAAAGTAATATTTAATATATACTATAATAATTATATTATGGACATTTGGAATTGTTCAGTTTTTATCTACTATGATTAAAACTACTATAAGAATTTTGCCTTGTTGTTGAAATGTATTTTCATTCCCTTTGTTAAATACCTAAAAATGGAATTGCTGGGTCATATATTGGTATTTTTTTTTAAAGAAATTAGTAAATTGTTGGTTGAAATTGCTGTATTGTTTTACATTCTCATCATAATTTATAGGAGTTCTGATTGCTTCATATACTCACCAACAATTGGTGGCATTAGTATTTTTAATTGCAGTGATTTTAGCAGGTAGGTAGTGGTATATTATTGTGGTTTTAATTCACATCTCTGACTACAGATGATGAATGCATTTTTATGTACTTATTAACCATATATTTTCTTTTTTGGACATCTGTTCAGGTCCTTTGCTTATTTTTAATTGGGTAATTTAACCTTTATTATTGATTTTTAAGAGTTCTCTTCTAAAGTCTATTGTAAGATAGATATATTTAAGAATTCTAGTTCTATTCTAAAGTCTGTCATCAGATAGATGTATTTAAGAATACTTTCTCCTCATTTCTTTCTTATTTTCTTAATTCTATATGTCTGTGTAGAAAAGTTTTCAATTTGATGAGGCCTAATAAATCAGTTTTTATTGTATTTTGTCTAAGAAATCTTTTCTCACCCCAACATCGCAGAAATACTGTCCTCTTTTTTTTTCTACAAGTTTTATTGTTTTAGTTTTACGTTTAATCTGTGATTTACTTTAACTGTTATGTATGGTGTAAGATCAAGATTGGTGTTCATTTTCTTTGCATGTTAATAGTTTCAGCTCTATTTGTTGGAAAAAAAAAAAAACTTTTTTCCTTTGAATGGCTTTGGTGCCAGTACTTTACACTATATAGGTGGAAATTTTTCTGTCTTTGGAACTAAGACCACTGGGTTAGCAGGACCTGTTTATAGAAATGGAAAGCAAAAATTTCGTTAGTGCATCACTATGGGTAGTAGTGAATGAAGCCACTCATATTTCTATCCCTTGACCCCTGGACCTGTGAATTCTATCTGGATAAAATTTTTCTCTCTTTGGAAATAAAACCACTGGACTAGCAGGACCTGTTGGTAGAAATGGAAAGCAAAAATTTTGTTAGTGGATCACTCTGAGTAATAGTGAATGAAGCCACTCATACTTCTATCCCATGACCCCTGGACCTGTGAATTCTGTCTGGATAAAAAGCACCACATAGTACATTTTGATTTAGACCATATATATTGTCATATGGAACCTTTACCCCCTCCTTGCAAGGCATTGCCACCTAACTGGCACTAGGAATGAGTATTAAGAAATCCATTCCGCTGTCTTACTAAGCCAGCTGCATCAAACTAATGGGGAACATAGTAAGATCAGTGACTTCCATGAGCATGGGCCCATTGTCACACTTCACTTCACTATGAAGTGAGTTCCTTAATGAGAACAATGCGATGTGGAATCCCATGGTAGTAGGAGTGGTCTATGAATCTGTGAATGGTTGTTTTGCCTAAGCATTGCATTCAGGGAAGGCAAATCCATATCCAAAGAGTGTTTGTTTCAGTAAGAACAGTAAAAAGTAGTTCTAGTAAGAAGGTAGAAAAACAGAATGGTGTGATCCGAGAGTTGAGTTTCAGAGTTAAGGTTTAAAGAGAACTAAGAACAAGGTACTGGTAGATTTTATTAGAATAAATGATTCAAGAAGTTGTTAAAAAGCCTTGCTTTTGTCAAGAATATCTGCAAGAGACTTTCTTTTAAAATGTAGGAGCCCTGACTGGTGGCACAGTGGATAGGGCATCAGCCTGCAAACCCAAAGGTCACTGGTTCAATTCCTAGCCAGGGCACATAACCAGGTTGCAAGCCAGGTCTCCAGCCAGGTCCATAGCTGGAGGCAGGTGAAAGGCAACCATACATTGATGTCTCTCTCCCTCTCTGCCTCTCTCTCTACTCCTCTCTAAAAATAATAAATGAAATCTTCTTTAAATATTAATTAATTAATTAATTAATTAAAATGTAGGGAAGTGGCCTTGGTGGTTAGATCACAGAGCCCAGATGAGAAGTAGTTCATCCAGATCAGCTCTTCTTCAGCTACCTGGGGGAACAACCTGATCTTTCACAATATTTTCCAATGTGTTTGGAACCAAAGCTTTTACAACATGTAAAAATTACCAAAAAATGAAATGAAAATTGTAGAAATATGCAATATTCAAGCATGCATTTTTGTTGTTGTTGTTAATGGGTTTAACATAAAATTGCCCTTTGAAATTCCTCTAAAAGATTTCCTTGCTTCCTCTTCATTTTAGTACCAGTGTCATTGCAGTATCACTGTTGGACCTGTAATAGCCCACATACTCTGAATGTATGAAAAAAAGCTTGAAAAGTCAAAGGGTTGTTTAAATGAAGGATTAGTGGGCTGAAAATGACAGTTGGGAACCAGGAAAATGCAAGTCCTTATTCCTACCTCTGAAGAAACAGCATGTGAAGAAGGAATTATGTATGATCAATCTACTAGACAGACACTTCCAGTAAGAAGTGTCATTTTTGTGGTATTTTTACTGAACTGGTAAATAAAGAGTATTAAGCTTAAGAATATATGAAAGTATCTCAGCAATGAAAAAGTGCTTCCAAAGACCACAGATGACAGGAGTATAGGGAAAGTAGATGAGAGAAATAGCTAAGCCAGAAGAAAATTAGAGTTTTAGTTGACTTTAGGGGAGTTGAATATAATGTAAACTGTTTTTCACTGAGTTTGCTCTTAAATTTGTTGCCACTAAGTGATTTGGATGCTGTTTCTGGTCCTGCATATAAACATCAATAAAACAATCTCAGGAAAAATTTTAATGTAAAAGGTATAATTGACTACCTTTATTGAAAAACGAGGAAGTATCCTGAGAACTGTACTAAGTTTCCAAAATTTTTGGTACTATAGTCAACAAACCAGTCCACAAATTTTTACTCATTTTCTATAAAGAACACTAGTTATCCTATTTATAGTAGTCAAAGATAATTACAGTTTTATTACTGAAAGAAGATGACTTTTATGTAATATTCACCTTGTTGATACTTTGATTTGTCATAAAAATTCTTTTAGTTTTTCTCCTGTTGTAATCTTAGGAGTCCGAGTAGCTTCTGTTAGGATTTAACATTGGTTGGGCAATACTCATTATACAACAAGAAAATTGAGAATAAGCACTTAAGTAATGGACAGCTCTATTGAGATTACAACATTTATAATAGCAAATAAAGTTTGCAAACCAAGAGAATGCATCTTCAATTGCAGGAATACAATAGCTGAAAAGCAGCTTAATAAACTATTAAACTGTGGCTAGCATCCAGTGAGTACTAATTCCATTTCCTGAACTCTGCTTTGTGTTTTTTTTTTTTTAACAATAATACAAGAAACATCTTTATCCTTTTGTGCCATAACTGCCAACTTAACATTTAGGTGGTTAGGTTGTTTGTTTATGGATTTTGAGAAAATCTGTTGAAGTTTACTTAAGAACCAGCTCATTACAATAGTATTATTTACTGATTTTTGTTTTGCTGACCACTAGCTAACTACAGGGCTCAGCATTACAAGGTTATAACTGTACAGGAAGGCTCAAAATACCACATCCTAGTAGTGGCATTAGCCAGAGAAGTAAGGTCATCATGTTAGAAGTAAATGCAGCCCTGAAGCAATTACACAAAATAAACAACTTATATCAAACCTCTTTCATGTATTAATTTTATAATTGTCTTTATTTTAATTATTTCAATTAAAAATAAAGTTAAACATCTTAATTACTTTTTGGCCATTCATATGAAACTACAGAGATGCAATACTCTTCTGATATAATTTATATAAAAACAAAAACTCAAAACAATTCTAGAATTGTTTTGTCAATAATGAATTGCAACTTTTAGTTAAACTACTGGAATTGTAATCTCAAATCTATTTAAGACTGTAAATGACCGTCTTAAACATCTGGAAACTACCAACCACATGTTAAATTCTATACAAACATATTTCTCATTTAACTTTAATGTATTAAGTATAATTATGAATCCACATAGTTAATAATTATTATTATAACTAACAAGTCATACATTAGATGTACAATATAAAGGCTTGGCGTTTAGATCATCATTTTTTCTTGTTAGACCTAAAGACTACCCTAGCAGATTGAGATCCTGAGGAACTATGGGTACAGTAGAAGGGGTGCCTCTTCTCATAATAGCAAATTTTAGTGAAATCAAGAGATATTTTTGGTCCTCTATTTTTTTTGACAACCTATTTAGGTTACATTTTTGGATTTACTCCTAGAACAGGGTACCATAAAATGCTGCTTGTTAGAATAAACAGGCAGAGAATTAGATTGCTAGGGAAAAGTGATGAGAAGGGGGTAGGTTGAATGGACTGTTGATATGGTCATTTTTACTGGCTAACACTTCAGGCAAGCGTTAGTTGCTTTTAAAGGCCTGAAATGGATTGGATATCTGGGAAATATTGAATTTTTAAATCTTGTGTAGCTTATTACAAACTCAAATGTTAAAAATCATTTTTTAGTGTATTCTAATTAAAGTCCAGAAAAGTTGATTTTATAACTCTCCACTTTGTTATTAGGTTACCGCATTTGGTAATTTAGCAGTCTGTAGTTACCAGATGCTAAGTAAAAGCTATTACTGATTTATTCATTATTTAGTTATTGTTATCATTTACATATTACAAACCCTAGGAAGCTATTTCAATGCTAAAAGAGTGCTTGGAAATTTGTGTACTTGATTTTATTTCCTGTTAACCTTTTCAAAATTCACCAATTTTACACTTACTAGGAAAGGATATATTGAAAGTTGCAGGAGATTAGAAGGGAGTTTTCACTGGGTTTTGGTAAGAAACAAATGAAAATATCACTCAAGTCAGTTTCTGTACTGCAGGGAGCTTTCTCTGAATAGCAAAATTGATTTTGGTTTCTTGAAAAACAATAGAGGATTCTTGCCATGGAAGATTAATTATTACCAATCTCTGCACCCTCAAAAAACAATTATAAAAATGGGGAAAAATGTCTGAACAAAATGCTTATACAGGAAAGCACAGAGAAGTGAGCTGGGTGGTTCCCCAGGCATGGTGCCTGGAGGTACTCTTAGTGATTCCAGAAAGCAGAGTCCAGTCTGAGTGCTGATTTTGCTGTACTAAAGAAAAAATTTAAGTTTAGATGTTTAAAGCAGCTGGAATTTGTAGGAGATGGTATTTAATGAGGGGGAACTGTATGCATATGTTTGATAAGGGAACACACGTTATCTCTGGGTTAATTCACCTTTAGTCCTTGCCAGGAGTTACTCTATTTACACAAATGGCTTACATGCATGCGGTTGAGATGTGCTGCCATGGTGCGAAGACTTCACCAAGAAGTAGGAGTTTTGGTTTCATCAGAGTACAGAGACCTTGCTGAGTGACTTGGGTATTCATTGGTGCTTCCTTTTGATAAGGACTAAGCCCAGGCACAGAGCTATTTAATAGAACATTCTGCAATACTGGAAAAGTTTTCAGCATTGTTCAGTTTTGTAGCCATACACTGTGGCATCTGAAATTAAAATGACCAACAACAACAAATACTGATGATGATGTTCACCAATGTTCACCACTCAAAACCATAATCTGTTGCCAATGGAAATGTAAAATGGTACAACCAGTTTTGAAAACTGCTTGACAATTTCTTATACAGTGGAAGAATATCTACCCTGGCCTAGCAATTCTATTTCTAGGTATTTATTCAAAGAAAACAAAGTTATGGATGCTGTAAGACTTTTAGAGGAATGTTTATAGGAAATTATTTATAATATCCAAGTACTGAAAACAACTCAGTGTCACTTCATTAACAGGAAAACAACTTCCAGTCAAAATGGAGGCGTAGGGAGACATGCTTTGCCTCCCTATACAACTATAGAAAGAATTACAACCAGATATCAAAACTATTAACACCCAGGACTTTCAGAAAATCAACAATGAAGGATTAAAAGAAGACTCCTTCATCCAGACCTATAGGAGGGGTGGAATCACAGAGATGGGTAGAGAGGCAGCATATGGCACAGAAAGGTGGTAGTTGTGGCAGTGGCAGCAGAACAGAGGTGAGTATAACTTGGGAATGAGCAATCCCAGCCCCAGGCCAGACCACACAGCTCTGAGTTCCAGCACCAGGAAGATAGACCCCCAGTTACCTCTGGCTGTAAAAACCAGTGGGTGGCAAAAGGAAACCTACCAACTCCAGAATTCACTGCAGGGGCAGCAACTGGAAGGGTGCCAGTCACACACAGGAAGGGGATGAAATGACTGGAAATGGAGTGCTTTTTCTACACAGGCCATGTACTATGACTGGGAATAAAAGCAGCTCTACCTAATACACAGAAACAGACACAGAGAGACTGCTGATTCAGGAGACAAAGAAATATGGCCCAATGAACAGAACAAAACCTCAGAAAAAGAACTAAGAAAAATGGAGATAGCCAGCCTATCAGATGCAGAATTCAAAACCCTGGTTATCAGGATGCTCAGAGAATGCCTTGAGTACAGCAAAAAATAATAATAATAATAATAAAGAAATGGAGGTTATGCTAAGTGAAATAAAGAATAATCCACAGGAAATCAACAGAAAATGGAAGAAAGCCAGGATTCAAACCATTATTTGGAAGAAATAAACATTCAACCAGAATAAAATAAAAACAAGAATTCAAGGATAGGCTTAGGAATCTCTGGGATATCTCTGAACGTGCCAATATCTGAATCAGAGATACCAGAAAGAGAAGAGGAAGAGCAAGAAATTGAAAATTTGCTTGAAAAAGTAATGAAAAAATACTTTCCTAATTTGGTGAAGGAAATAAGACATACAAGTCCAGGAAGCACAGAGTACCAAACAAGTTTTACCCAAAGAGGACAACACCAAGATACATCATAATTAAAATGCTAAAGGTTAAAGATAAAGAGTAATCTTAAAAGCAGCCAGAGAAGAGGAGAGTTACCTCCAAAGGGGTTCCCATAAGACTATCAGCTGATTTCTCAAGAGAAACTTTGCAGGTGAGGAGGGACTAGCAAGAAGTATTCAAAGTGATGAAAAGCAAGGACCTACAACCAAGATTATCCAGCAAAGCTATCGTTTAGAATGGACATGCATATAAAGTGCTTCCCAGATAAGGTAAAGCTAAAGGAGTTCATCGCCACTAAGCTTTTACTACAGGAAATATTAAAGGGACTTATTTAAGTTAAAAAAGAAGATCAAAGCTGTGACTATTAAAAAGGCAACAAATTCAAAACTATTAACAAATGAATCTTAAAAAAAAAAAAAAAAACAGAAAAATAAAACTTAAGAAACAACCATATCAGGAACAGAATCATAGGTATGGAGATCATTTGTAGGCTTATCAGCTGAGAGGGGAAAGGGGGAGAATGGGAGAAATGGTACAGGGATTAAGAAGCATAGTTGGTAGGAACGAAATAGGGGGATGTTAAGAATAATATAGGAAATTGAGAAGACAACTTATATGCACAACCCTTAGACATGCACTAAGAGGGGAGATTGCTGAAGGGAAGGGAAATACCAGGTGGAAGGGGGCAAAGAGAAAAAATTGGGACAACAGTCATAGCATAATCAAAATATACTTAAAAAACAAAACATAGTAATACGATGTAATATTTTTCATGAAAAGAATGAAGTACTCATGCACAGAGAGAGAAGCATAGGTGGATCTTTAATACATATGTTGATTGAGAGAAGTCAAACAAAAGGTTACAGACTTAAAGGTTTTATAGTGTTTTATAAAGTTAAGGAACAGGTAAAAGAATCCATTGTATTACAAAGCAGAACAGTGGTAGCCAGTGATACAGCTGTAGACTGGCTGGAAGAAGAAGCACCATGACCTTTCTGATGTGATATAAATATTCTATAGTATAAACAGGGTAATCACCCAAATAGATAAATTTGTCAAAAATCAATTGTACAACCAGGATCTGCATTTTACTCTCTATAAATTTCATCTAACACAAAACCCCTACAAAACTATTGTTTGGCTTATGAGGTATGTTTTATAAATAAGTTCCCCATTTATTATGACAGTCTTTCTCTACCTCCAAATCTTTCCTCTGGTCCCCCACCCCACCCCCCGCTTTTTTTCCTCTCTGGAATCTTGGTGTCTTAGTACTTTCTTTGTTATGATCCCACTTGTATTACCCCATTGCTGTTGCCTCCCAAGCTTTAGATGTTTGGCCTTATGTTTGTTTGGGATTCAGTTAAAAAGCTTATCATTAAATAGGAATTGTTTATGTGATTTTTATCTTAGGAAATATAACACTGCATATTTCTATACTTTAGAAATTCCTTCTAATTTGCTAGACTTTATATTCTTATACTATACTTAGGCATATAAATTAGTGATTGCCTAAACATCATTTAGTGGCATGTGCCTCTCATTTCATAAGGAAATGAATATGGAAAAAGTAAGATTTCTGTAGCCAAAATTCAGCTCATTTCTTTAATAAACATGCATTAGATAGCTTTAAAGAACCAGGTCCCTGGTTAGGCCCTGGGATCAGAGGTGGATCTCAGGGAGAATGCCAAGCAGACGGTTGCCATGAGAATATAAAGGAGGAGGGGCAGCAAACCCATAGAAGCAAGGATGGTATTTCTCTGAAGGGCTTCCTAGTGAGAATGGGTCTGGCTGTGTAGATAAATCAGACACATGTGAAAACTTGCAAGAAAGTTTTAAGGAATATTTGTATTTGGGAAACTGTGGATAATTTAGCATGTTATGAGAGCAAAGTGTTCCATCAGGGAGAAGAGAAAATGTGTAGTGAGTGACCAGTTCATGAAATGCCACTGTCATTCTCCAAAACTTGTGTTTAATTTTTCAAGCAGTGGGGGAGCTGATAAAGTAAATCAAGGACGGGTAGGTAGGAGTTAGTGTGATCAATCAGAGTTGTATTTTAGACATTGCTATCTGGAATATTCATTAGCCTTGAGATGCAGTCTCACACCATGTGCAAACACACAGATACTTTTTTTCAAAAGCTTAATAGGCTTAATATATTACATTATTAATTTTTTAATTTTATTAAATTTATATGGGTGACATTAGTTAATAAAATTGTTTCACATGTACAGTTCTATGATACATCCTCTATATGTTGTGTGTTGACCACCCAAAATCTGATCTTCTGTCGCCATATATTTGATTCCTTTACCTTTTACTACCCACACCCCCCACCATCCTCCTTTCCCTGTGTTAACCACCACAACTATTGTCTGTCTGTGAGTTTTCATGTGTTGTCTTATTTATTCCTTTGTTGCTTTCAGTTTTCTATTCTACATATGAACGAAATCATATGGTTCATGACATTTTCTGACATTTCTCTTAGCATTATAGTCTTGAGATTCAATCATATCACAAATGGCGGTATTCATCTTTTCTTATGGCTAAGTAGTAATTTATCGTGTGTATATGTACCACATTGTCTTTTTCCAATCATTTGGCAAAGAATGTTTCAGTTGTTTCTGTGTATTGGCCATTAAGAATAATGTTTCAGCCCTGGCTGGTAGCACAGTGGCTAAGGCGCCGGCTTGCGAACCCAAAGGTCGCAGGTTCGATTCCCCAGCCAGGGCACATAACCAGGTTGCAAACCAGGTCTCCAGTCAGGTCTGTGGCTGGAGGCAGGTGAAAGGCAACCACACATTGATGTCTCTCTCCCTCTCTGCCTCTCTCCCTTCCCCTGTTTCTAAAAATAATGAAATAAAATCTTTAAAAAAAAAAAAAAAGAATAATGTTTCAAAAAAAATAATGTTTCAGTGAACATAGGGGTGTGTGTCTCTTTGAAAATTATTTTCAAATCTTTTGAGTAGATAGATACTCAGAGGAGGGGTTGCTGGATCACATGATGACTCTCTTCTTCATTTTTTGTAAAACCTCCATACAGTTTTCCATAGTGGTTTTTATTAATCTACATTCCCACCAGCAGTGTATGAGATTTCTTTTTTTTCCACAACCTCTCCAATACTGATTATTACCTGTCTTGTTGATAATAGCTATTCTAACAGGTGGTATCTGATTATAGTTTTGATTTACATTTATGTAATAGCTAGTGAAGTTGAGCTTTTTTCATACATCTATTGGCCATTTATATGCATTCTTGGAAAAGTGCCTATTCAAGTCTTCTGATCATTTTTAAAATTGGATTGTTTATTTGTTTAAAATTGGATTGTTGTTGAGTTATATGACTACTTCATATGTTTTAGATAATAACATCTTATTGGAGGTGTTGTTTGCAAATATCTTCCCCATTCAATTGGTTGCTTTTTTAAAAGGTTTTATTTCTTTATTTTTAGAGAGAAGGGAAGGGAGCCGTAAAGAGGGAAAGAAACATCAATTGGTTGCCTCTCAGTGTTCCTCTCACACACTGATGTTCTGTAACTCAGGCTTGTGCCCTGACTAGGAATTGAACTGGCTGGCTTTTTGGGGTTTTTTTGCTGTGCAGAAGCTTTTTAGTTTGATATGGTCCTATTCATTCACTTTTACTTTTACTTCCCTTGCCTTTACAGTCAAATTCATAAAATCCTCTCTAAAACCAAGGTCCATAAGGTTGGTGTCAATGTCTTTTTCCCATGTATTTTGCTTGAGGTCTTATATTTAAGTTTTTGAATCATTTAGAGTTAAATTTTGTGTATGGTGATAAGTAGCAGTCTAGTTTGATTCTTTTTGAAACTGCTATGGTACTTTTGATTTGTAGCCAGCTTTAGGGACTACTAAAATAGAGAATAGTTTGTAGACTGGCGGCCTAACACTTTCCAATTAATGAGAAACTTAGAGGCCAAATGATAGGTATGACAGTGGAGATAAAGAATAAAGTATCTTGAAGGAATAAGACTTAGTTTGATGTTAGGATAAAGATAAGAGGGAGCTTAGGGTGATTTTCAGGTTTAGCAAGGAGGATTGGGTAAATGCCATTTATAAGCACAGAATACAGTAAAGAAATAAATACATACTTAATACCACCTATGTTTTAGGTATCTTGCTTACTATTTAGCAGTAAACAAACACACTTGACTCTACTTTCTTGGAGTTGACAGTTTATACAAAGGAGAAGTAAATTTTCACATGAAGACCTGATGATTTTAATTTTTTACAGAGTATATTTTTGTATGTGATTTATATTAATATACTACTATGAGTATGTATATATTTATATATACATATACACATAGCTTTTATAAGTCTTTCAATTAAAAGAAAGCTCTTCCAGTGTGATAAAAGAATAGCTACTTTTTTGTTCTATATTCCTAAAAAAAGCATTATGATTTTGTTTATATCCTTATTAACTTGAAAGAGAAACATCAATGCAAGAGAGAAGCATTGATGATTTGCCTCTTGCATGCAGCCTGCCTGGGGACCAAACCTGCGACCTAGATATACACCCTGCCTGGGAATTGAACCCACCATCTTTTGGTTTACAGGATGGTATTCCAACCAACTAAGCCACAAGAGCCAGGGCAAGAGCATTATGATTTTAGATACTATATGAGTCCTAGAATGTGCAATTAAAAACAAAGAAAGAAAGAATTGCCTAAGTGTTTTTCATTAATTTAGCATAAACTCTTATTTGGTATTAATGAACTGAGTAAAAGCTAATAATTTTATATAATAGCTAGTCATTATTTCATTTTGATCCGTGTTGACTATTTCCTAATATCAGATTGTGTACTACTTACAAATTATTTTTATCTCTAAATGCTCAAAGTTCAAATTTTTTAAATGTTCATTATTAACCTTTTCTACAGTTCTATTTCCATTCCTTTTGCTATTGTATATATGTGTGTATACTATATATTTTATTGATAAACTAAATTATACTGCTTGAACTTGAACCCCATTTCATATTAGTCTTTGAAGGAATCATCCTCTGTTCAACTGATTCCTTCTCTATAAAACAAGATAATTTCTAACACATAGGATCCATTTGAAGATTGACTGACTGAATGCATGTAAAGTGCTTAGAGCAAGGCCAGGCATATACTAATTAAGAGGTGATTGACTATCATTAGTAATATGTGTGATAACCATTATGAAATAGATTCAGATCACAATTTTTTAAATGAATAGCTTTTCATGAATACAGCTATCATAATAACCTTAAACATTATTACAAAAATGCTACTTTAATAGTATAGTATACTAAATGAACACCTATATGCATATGTATACCTTTTTAAATAATTGTCTTATTTACTGACCCTTTTGCTTTGTGATTTAAAATGTTTCTTAAAATTCACCTTATTGAAAATGTAAGTTTAAGACGAGTATAAAATACTGTATTTGTTATTAAACACCTAGTTATTCATTCTGAGTTTTTGACATTTTTATATGTAATTGAGATATATATGTATAAATAAGTAGAAACATATTATTGCCTGGTGGATGGGTGCTCAAAGAATATTTACTTAATAATTTATGTTTCACACACAATGATTCTATGTGATTTCCAAGACTCAGTCACATAATTATTGTCTTCTTTAATCTTTGGTATTTTTAAACTCTTGAGTATTGTTTAAATATTCACTTAAAGCAAATTGTTCATATTTTGCTAGGGCTTTGAAGGAACAAGTTACTTTTTTGAACTTGAAAACTTTTTATTCTGTTATTGTAATGTGAGAAAATGTGAGTTTTATATCTAAAATGAAGTGATTAAATTTTTTTTCTAAATGAAGAGAAATAAAAACTTATTTATATAATCCTAAGTACTTCCAAACATCTGCAGTTCAAAGTACATAATTCACATTGACACCAGTTTGTTTCTGTTTTGACTGGAAGAGTCTGGTATTATTTTTTGTCTGAAAAGGAAAGAGTTGTGTAACATCCAAGTGGGAAGATGTTTGATTGTAATACCATCAGAATGATTTGCGACAGAAAGCAAATTGTAGAGGAGGAGAAACAGCAGCTGTTAAAAACTTAGAGAATAGTAGAGAACTTTTTATTAAAAACTTAAAGCATGTTATCCTTTAGAAAGTAAACATGAAGTAAAACAATCCTGGTGGATTGTCTGCTTGATATAATTCTTCTGAATTCACAAGTAAAAAGAAATCACTAGTGAAAATAGATTTTGTAGTAAATATGGGTCAAATTTATTTTATAAAATTTGTCATTGATTTTTGTGGTATATATGTTTAGTCATGTTGTAGAATTAGTTTTGTTTGTTTACAGAGGCAAATTTATTTCTTTTCATCAGTGCCCTTAGAGAGCATAGAGTTATGAACTCAGGATATTTTTACTCTGCTACAACTGTTTATCTTTTTAAAATCTATATTGCCCCTCTCATTTACTCATATTATTTTGTAGGAAGTCCAGGACAAAATATCCTTTTTATAGCTAACTTTTATTGTGTATTTTTAAAAGGTAGGGACTATCGTTTAAAATATACCACAATACCATATAAACCCCAAAATATGAACAATAATTTTTCAGTATTGTGAAACATTTCATTGGTTTTCAAATTCAAATAGGATCTTTAATGTCAAAATTTTTCTTTTTGTTTTGAGTCTGTATCTAAATAAGAATCATACATTGCAAATGATTGAACTGGCTATTAACATTTTATAGTTTCCCCTTCTATCTCTGTTTTTCTTTTAGAATTTATTTTCTTTAAAAATGAGTCAACTTTGATTTTTAAAAAATTTACAATTTAATCTTTTTTTAATTTCCATTACCATTTAGTCCCCTTATAATCACCCCTCCCCAGCAATCACCATTCTGTTGTCCATGAGTCAGTTTTCTTACAGTTTCCCAGTTTATTTGCTGCATCTCTGTAGTGTCATTTAATGTTGCTATCTTTTCTCCTGTAGTAAGTATGGCAGTTTAATCTGGAAGCTTGATCAGATTTAAATGAGTTTTTATTAGCAGGGCTACTTTACAGGTTATTTTGTGTTGTTTCATCTGGAAACACATGTTAAGTTGTGAAAGAACTATGTTATTAGCAGATCTCACTGTCTAGATCTCTTAGTATATTGATTTCAAAATTGTGATATTCTAACACTCCCTCTCTCTTTATTACCTTGAATATTTTTATAGTTATCATCTTAGGTCTTGTTTGATTACCTAGTGGTAAGTTTATATAAGAAAGATTAGATACAGGGGAAAGAGTAGATACAGTTGAGACAACTGTAATAGAACAATAAAAACTAAAGAAATTTAATAAATAAAACCAAAAAGAATTTTTAAGAGTGTATAAATTCATGGCCTACTATTGTTTAGTTTGCTCACATTGATAATTCATCCAACAATATTTTTAAAAATGTTTTGTCATTGTAAGTTCAATAATTTAAACACATTATATGTGTCAGTGTATATATACTGCAGTTACTGTACTTATTGATGCTGAGATGGTCTTATCTTTAGCTAGTGGGGAACTTTTCAAGTTGGTTCCTGAGTCCTTTGATGTTCCTGGATCATATTTTACAATTCTTGTCCCAGATCTGCAGTCAGCCACATATCCATCCAGCCCTTTATTTTCAAGTCAGTAATGGTACTTGGAACCCACAACAGATACTAGGAGTGTTCATTGCCACCAGCTTTGTTATTATTCTTAATCTTTTATATAATGAACAAAACTAGGAAATACACACACACACCACACACACATTTCTAGAAGATAAAACTTTGTATCTTTATACTGATAGTTCCAATTCAAATTCTGAATTAGAATAATTTCACTTTTAAATCTTTCATCTGTATGTTTTTCCATCTTGTGTTGAGAATCCTTGTTCTCAAGGATACTGTGACAATGAACATAGCATTTACTTCAGTTTGACTTGAGTCATAAAATTTTTTAAAATATAAAATATAGGCCTGGCTGGTGTGACTCAGTGGCTTGGCACCAGCCTGCAAACCCAAAGATTGCTGGTTTGATTCCCCAGTGAAGGCACATAATCAGGTTGTAAGCCAGGTGTCCATCCAGGTCCTTGGCTGGAGGCAGGTAAAAGGCAACCATACAGTGATACTTCTCTTCCTTTCTTCCTCCCTCCCTGCTCTTCTCTCTGAAAATAATAAATAAAATCTTTAATAAATAATAAATAAAAAATATAAGAAAACTTACGTTAAATTCATACATTAGAACTCTTAAGAATATTAATATTTGGCAGTATATGCACAGGAAAGATAGTTGTGTTATTTTCATTGTGTCAGTTGAAAAGGAAACTATGTGAAACCATTATATATTACTTGATTTAGGGACATACATCTTCTCTAACATTTGTCTTGTCCTTTTTTTTTTTTTTTTTTTTTAGCGATACAAACTTTATTATTATTATTTTTTAAAGATTTTATTTATTATTTCCAGAAAGAGAGAAACGGAGAGAGGCAGAGAGAGGGAAAGAAACATCAATGTATGGTTGCCTTTCACCTGCCTCCAGCTACAGACCTGGCTGGAAACCTGGCTTGCAACCTGGTTATGTGTCCTGGCTGGGGAATCGAACCAGTGACCTTTGGGTTCACAGGCCAGCACCTTAACCACTGTGCTACCAGCCAGGGTGTCTTGTCTTTTTCATTCACCAAAGTAGGGGGGTAATCATTAAACATCTAAAAGTGTAGCCTTCTGGGACACTTGCCACTTTGGTCTCCCTGGGCCTTATCATCTGTCCTTCTTATACTGCATAGTCATGGAAATAAATGACCTCAGTGCAAACATAGCTTTATTGTTCTTAAGCTTTACTTATCTCTTTGCTTGCAATATTTTAAAAAATTGTCCTGGGAGTGCTCTCCACCCATCTGTCCAGAAAGAATGAAAGAACATCAAATGAAGACACAATATAAGGTTAAATAAATCTAAAGAAATCTTAAATATAGTTAACTCCAAAAGTATATTTGACAAGAGCATTATGTATATTTTTATTCAGTTCAAAGTTATTTTTGACTCACCACAATTTGATTTCTAGGTCAATGTTAAATTTAAAACCTCATGAAATTTAAATAATTATTTCTGTAGCTAGAGTGAGTGAATTCTTTTTTGTATATGTCTTGTAGATAGGAAAGAAATCTCTGTGTTTGGGTTATTTCTAATTTACTTAGGAATACGCAAATGCATATGGTCAGACAACTTGTGACCATGCTCTCTCACTTTCACCAGATATTTTCCAGGGTATTTCTTTTCTCCTGTATCTTTTCTCTTTCAGTTTATAAATTATGTACTCAATAAGCTCAACTTGGATGTACTCTGCTCCATGAAACATTCTTTTACCCCCATATCTAAAATTATCTACCTTACCTTTGTTACATCATAGTTCATATTCAGTCATTTCATTTTAGTACTTGGTGCATAATAATTTTATGCTAAAATTAATTGAAAATATGAAAGATAATTTTAATAATAGAGAATATTTCTATTAGATTGTGGTGCTTCTGTCTTACTCATTTTCATGCCTCCTGATGTGTGTCTTCACTAAACACATTTTTACTTTAATTGCGCTGTGACCAAATACTCTGTTTCAATCTAATAAAGGACAGAGTTTAATTTGTAAATCATGTATCTCCTCCAAATAAAAGCCAAATGATGTTGAGTCACAAAGATATCACTCATGTAATTTTTAAAAATATGCTAGACAAATGAAGTCACACAGGTGGAATAGACATGGCAGTAGAAAGCACCTGCCACTTTATACTGTATTGGCAGAACTTACTTCAGCAAAAACTCTGTCAACTTAGTTAATGCTAATTTTAAAAGTTTTGATTTTGTGATTATTACTTTATTTCATTTATAAATGTGTTTTGGTTTCATAATTGTATTAATATGCTGATGCATGTATACCCCATTTATATTTGCACATGAACATCATTACATAATTTAAGTCACTATCAAAAATCTGATACCCTTTTGTGAAGAGAATTTGTATATTCCTCAAAGTAGGGAAATGATGATACTGATTGCAGAATATTACAGAGATCAGAGGCAGAAGAAGCAATGTTATAGTAGTAAGAAATGCCAGTTTGGATTATGACAGCATAATAATGATTTTTAATTCACTATGACAACCAGCCAAAAGAAGAAGTAGCTTTGCCTAGACCTTAAATCAATGTGTGTAATTACTTATTGGTTGCTGATTAAATATTCTAGAATTCAAAAATGAAGAGTGATTTTTAACTTCTTCCTGAAAGATGATATTTTGTACTTGTTTATTTAGCCAGATTCTCAATATGGTGTGTTCATATGGTCCTGATGTGCAGCATATCAGTTTATATCCTATACAATTATTGTGTAAAATGTGTTATATAATCATATTAAGATCTTCAATCGTATTAAGATCTTCTATGTAAATGGCATATTTCAGTGATTTTTTTTTAACATGGACACTTCTATTAGCCCATTTGTGCTTTTATTTATAATTTCTTTTTCATATTCTCATATAGTCCCAGTATGTCAGAATGTCATTTCACATGTTTGGTATCACTTGATTTATTTAAAAATAAGGTATAGTTGTCCCATATTAAAGTAATGTTAAGTTTTTGTCTTTGTTTTCACATAGGTATGTTTTTCTTTTGTGTATGTATGTGTATTTAAAAACAAAAAATGGGAACTAGCTAAACAAATTACTCTACAATTTACTTTTATCACTAAATAATACAATTTTAAATTTAAATAAATAAATTAAATAAAAATAAGGTGTAGTCAAATAGAAATTTTAAACACTTGTTTCCTAACTGACTTCCAAGTCTTAAAGTATCCTGTGGTAGTCACATTTTTCCCTGCACAATTTCTTTAGACATTTCTTAACAATATGAAAAATTGCATAATAAATGTATATAATACTTTTAATATTTGGAAGTTAATAAAAATTCAAAACAATATTATATTATAGTTTACTTAGAATCTAATATGATTTTTAGAAGCATCCTTATATTCAGCCAATAGATTCATAATGAAAACCATTTGGTTAATGAAAAAAATTTAAATGTAGTTTGATCTTAATTTCATAAAAATAATTAGTGTTTTCTAAATTTATATAGTAATATTTAGATTAGTAAAAAAACTGAAAACTGCAGTTGAATAACCAGAGTACTATAAACATTATTTTATTCATATTCAACATTACTTTTAACTTACTATTCATGTTGCAAAAGATACCTTGACTTTTAGAGACTACAATGGCATTATTTACATTAATTCATGTGGCTTGGTGAAAAAAAATGCTACAACTCCTTTACTTAATGGGATTCTTCCCCTGTGGCAGTGCAAACGGCTGGAGCAGGAGCTTCGTCGTTTGAAAGAGCAGAACCAGACTTCAGCAAACAACATGAGACATCTGACTGCTAAAAACAATCAGGAACGTGCTCTGAAGGTAAATCTCTGTTCCTTCTTGCAGGCAAATGAAGGTTGTAAGCCTTCCGTGCCCGCTTTCTGTGCTGCATATATCAGTTGTGTACATTGCAGCAGCAGTGAGCTGTGGTGTTTGCCAACAACCCCTTCTTTAAACACAGATACAGCACCTTCTGCTGTGGTATTATTTTATCTCATGTATGTGCACATGAAAACAACAAATGTTCTGAATTTTGAGTTCTGGTCTATTAATAACTTTTGGTTCCTATTTATTCTGATTGTTATAATATATTGTTACCTTTGTAGTTAATAAAAGTGGCCACACTAAAAGAAAAGAATTAAATCATGAATCTTTTCTCCCCATCAATATTTATTACCCCATTTTTAAATGACTTGTTGTATTAGTGACCCACAGAACTGACATTCCTTGAAGGGTATTTGAATATGTTTGGGAATTGAAATAGTACTTAAAATGTTACTTATTACCAAAAAAAGCAAAAAGGAAATATAGTAGAATTTGAAACAAGTCAAGTGTACATTTAATGATAAGAAGTTCTATTTCATTGTAATATAGATTCAGCAATGAAGAAGAAGGACATTATTTTGATTATATATATTATATATTTTTCTTAAGATGCTTTGACTTTCTACTCTTCTTTACTGTCTTTGCTCCAGATCCTAGCATAGTGCCTGTGACTGAGTAGTGGGCCCTGCCCTCAAGGTGCTAACATTCTCATGAATGGGTTAAAAATGAAAACAAAAACATATTCATGGAAAACAAAAAAATCCATCATTGCTGATATTGTGCAGCTCAAAAAAAAAAAAAAAAAAAAGATAGGCTGTCTGGAGGACTATATAGTGCTTTGTTGTCTTTGCTTTTGCTATCGATTACAGAAGAATACGAGGTTTGTTCCAAAAGTATCGAGCCATATAATAAAGCGCAATTACAATTATAAAAATCTATTTTTTATTTACAAAGATACAAAATACAAGAAACCTTTTTGGGAGCCTCAGTCCCCTTCAAAGTAAGCACTTCGTACGTGACACACTTCTCCAAGTATCGATTCCACTTCTCAAAACATTCTCCAAAGTCCTGTGTTGGAATCACAAGTAACTAACTGCCTCGCCATTTTGGCCTGAATTTCTTCCCTTTCAGATGTGATTTGAGTTTCAGGAGCAGCCAGAAGTCACAAGGCAACAAGTCTAGACTGTAGTGTGACTGCATGATTCCATGTTTTGCCAAACAAACAAACAAAATGTCTGCATGAAATTCGAGGCATGGATGGTGCATTGTCATGATGCACCCATTTTAATATTGGCATTGGCTCAATACTTTTGGGACAAGCTTTGCATTACATCTTTAGCAGTGTAACTCACTAAGCCTGAATCATCTACCAAATTTGAGAAAATGTTGGTATTTTGATGTGGGAAGTATTTTTAATTTTATTTATTTTTAGAGATAGGGCAAGGAAGGCAGGCAGAGAAGGAGGGAGACATCAATGTATGGTTGCCTTTCACCTGCCTCCAGCTACAGACCTGCCTGGAGACCTGGCTTGCAAACGGGTTCTGTGCCCTGGCTGGGAATCAAACCAGTAACCTTTGGGTTCACAGGCTGGCGCCTATCTACTAAGCCACCAGCCAGGGCTTGATGTGGAAAATATTTTTAATATGTCCAAAAAGTAAGAGATTTGGTTGAAATCAGATTTTTCTACAAAATGTGTTTAGCTTCTTTTTGAAACTCTCAATTAGTGATAAGCTCTGTTTAATTATTGTTGAACGCACTTCCTCTTGAATTTATAGATAGAACAATAAATGGGAAAGAAAAGACTTGTAGATTGCTGTGACTGTTAATTACCCCAAGTAACTTATCCTTGTGTGAGTAAAATTCAGTATAATAATTTTTAACGTATACTTACAAATTGAAAATAACATTGTTTTAAGGCAACAGTCCATTGTGTGTTCATTTATTATCAGCTTTAGAGGACAGATTTCATAGTTATACGTGATGTAGCTATTTCCATTTAAAACAGATCCTAAAATGAAAATTTAAGTTTGTAAGCAAATTTTTTGTAGAGATGGAAGAATTAAATTTTAAAAATTCATCAATTTAATCTTTTGAAAGCCCCTATGCTCATGTGAAACCTTAAATTTATTATGAAAATTGGGTCATTTATAATACACCAGCTTTATTCTAAATCATTTTTAAATTTCTTATTTTGTTATTTAGTACTTTATTAGCTTTATTATTGCATTTTGTATCTCAAGTTGCCATATAAGTTAGAAATAAGTTTATTACCACCCTGTCTGATGAATTCGTTGTTCTCACCTTTCTGAGCAGTAATACTTACCTTTAACAATCCACTTACAAGCATAATTTCTTTTGTTTGCTACCTAATTTAATGTTTAGTGAGTATATATTTTAGTTAGTATTTAGTAATATTTAATAAGTGAGCTTTAGGAAGACATTTTAAGAAGCATTACTTTAGGAGCTTTCAGTCTGCAAAAAATATTTCTAGTATTTTATCATAAAAGTATTATTAATCTCACTAGTAAAGGTAAACTTGAATAAAGTGAGAGCTAAAAATTCATGTTTTATTTCACTTTATTATGCTGAAATCCCTAAAAGAAACAATTCTAGAGATGTTTAAGAAAAATCTAAGTTAATGGTCATATATTACATAGAACTTTCCTATTTATAATTAAGGCAATTACACAATTATTGTATGAGCAGATGCTTTTTAATAATCTTATTCTATTTGAATAACTGTGTTTAGTATCCAGAAATTCTAATTTTTTTGTTGTAGAGAGTGAAATTGAATTTTTGCTGATCATTTACATATTATTTTAGAAGCAGTTTGGAATTATACTAGTATACTAGCTCAATTGCTAGCAGGATACTGTTTCCCAAATAACAAGTAAAACATGGTGGTATATGTAAGATCAGAGGTTGAGTTATATGAAAAAAAAGCTGATAAGTTCCTTTAAAATAAAATTTATCCACTTAAATTAAGAAATTGGTTTCTTGAAGAACACGGTTTTAGAAAATTAATGTTTTAAAAATAAGTTTAGATTAGATATAAATATGCAGACATCACACTTATGAAATTTCATATATATGCATTTCTTTCCTCCTTTACTATTTTATTTATTTACCTTTCTTATCATACATCATGAACTTCCTATGTTTGGATTTGTCCATTATAGTTCAATTGGAACCCATTCTCTCTGACTTCTGATTATTAAACATATGAAACTTATCATTCCGTGTCCTGCTCAATATCCCAGTCAATTTAACTAGAACATAGTTCAATGTTTTGGGCTTCTTCCTCTGAAATACTTTTCCATTGTTCTGTGTTGCTATATCCTCATTATTTTTCTTTTCCTTAATAACTAGTCTTTAGCTGATTTTTCTTTTTCTATGTATTCCTAAAATAGAAATCATCCCCTGGCTTATGTGATTCATTCCTTACTTTTCCATCTTAAAAAAAAAAAAAGAAAAGAAAATGTCATTACTTAGAAGAGTTTCAGGTTCACAGCAAAATTAAGCACAAAGTGGGGAGTTCCGCATACCTCTTTGCCCTCTGCATAAACATGCCCCCCGCATCCAGCAAGAAAGTGGCATGTTTGTTACCATCCATGATCCTACATCAATGTAACCCAAAATCCATAGTTTACATTAAGGCTCATTCTAAGTGTTGTGTAGTCTATGGGTTTTGACAAATGTTAAATGACATGGATCTGCCATTGTAATATTAGGTAGAAGAGTCACTTCGAAAATCCTCTTTGCTCTACCTACTTCTCCTCCCACCCCAAGACCTACTAACCATTAATCTTTTTATCATCTTCATCATTTTGCCTTTTCCAGCATATCATGGAGTTGGAATTAATACCATTCAGATTGGCTTCTTGCACTTAGAAATATGCATTTAGAGTTTTTGATGGCTTCATAGGTCATTTCCTTTCAGTGTTGAATAATATTCCATTTTCAGGATATACCAAAGTTTGTCCACTTACCTACTAAAGGAAAGCTTGGTTGTTTCCAGATTTTAAAAAAATTTTCATTGTTTTTTTAAAGATTTTATGTATTATTTTTAGAGACAGGGAAAGGGAGAGAGGCAGAGAGGGAGAGAGACATCAATGAGATTTTTTTTTTCACTATTTTTAGAGGGGAAGGAAGGGAGGGAGGAAGAAAGGGAGAGAAACATCAATGTATGGTTGCCTTTCACCTGCCTTCAGCTGGGGACCTGGCTGGAGACCTGGCTTGCAACCTGCATAGGTGCCCTGGCTGGGAATCAAACCAACGACCCTTGGGTTCGTGGGCTGGTGCTCAATCCACTGAGCCACCAGCCAGGGGTTGTTTCCAGATTTTGACAATTATGAATAAAGCTGCTATAAATATCCATGTGCAGATTTTTGTGTGGACATAAGTTCTTCAATTCATTTGGATAAATGCCAAGGACTGCAATTGCTGGGTTGTATTATAATATGTTTACTTTCGTAGAAATTGTCAAGCTGTCTTCCAAAGTGGCTGCACCATGTTTCACTCCCACCAATAATGAATGAGTTTCTCTTGCTCCAATTCTTGCCAGCATTTGGTGCATTTTGTTTTAATTGTAGGCTTGTCTCTTATAATTTTATCAATTACTATATCACCTATCTTTGTGCCCTAATGACTACCTTTTATTCCTTCCACTTGGATACCTTAACGGCTCCTTAATCTTAAGTTTGAAACCAGATTTCCAAGTTGAATCCCTAAGCCGTCTCTTCTTAGAAAGAAGTCAGGACCTGAGTAATAGACAATTGACTGTATAATTTAAGATTTATTCCCAATCATGTTTTTCTCTGTTTGTCTTTTTATAGAAGCTGTTGAGGTTCAACAATTTCTCAGCCTTTTTTTTTTTTTTGCCAATGAAGCATAAGAGGAATTCTGCAGTTGGGGTGGGGGATATTAGCATCTCTGAAAAAGTTTTTGTTTTCCTGACAGAGGCATCAGACAACATGCTTCTCTTCTTTTTACCTAGAACACTCGATTCCTGGAACTCTAGCTGCTGGTTTATAGCCATGATGAGAAGCTGGCTTTTAACATCATTCAGCTCCTTAACTAGTAAAGCACTTTGAGAACATTAAGCGCCTCTACCCTGATTTCTTTTTTTCCAGTGATAGAAATAGTATCCTATATTTTAAATCACTCCTAATAGTTTTCTATTATATAATTCCAAATTGATCAGTTAACATCTATTAATTAATGATATTACCATACTCCTAGACATAAGTTAATACAATTAACCAAATGTTCATATTCTTTCAAGCTCTTACCCATCACAGAGCGACTGAGCATCCGGTTTTGTCATTTCTGCAATAGTCATCTCTTCCCTGCTTTTTTTCTTAATTATTCTACCTCTACTTTGTGTCTTTATCTAGACAATAATGGTAACCCTCTAACTTAACTTTTTGTCCCCAGTTTCTCACCTTTTTTTTTAAAGATTTTATTTATTATTTTTAGAGAGAGGGGAAGGGACAGAGGCAGAGAGGAAGAGAGACATCAGTGTATGGTTGCCTTTCACCTGCCTCCAGCTACAGACCTTGCTGGAGACCTGGCTTGCAACCTGGTTACGTGCCCTGTCTGGGAATTGAACCAGCAACCTTTGGGTTCACAGGCCAGCACCTTATCCACTATGCCACCAGCCAGGGCTTCTCACCTTTTTAATCAGTTGTCACACTCCTATTAACTATCACTATAAAACACAGGTAACAGTTTTCTACTGAAACACCTTCAGTAAGTCTTGCATTTTCAGCACTGCAAGAAAATAGAGATATCCTGAATAAATCTCCTGATAAGAACAATAAAAAAGGCTGGTTAAAATTTACTTATTATTATATTATTTAATTTATATTTTAAGAACATTTAAAAATAATATTACTGAGAAGATGGGGAGATAATTTGAAAAGGCCTAAAACAAAGTGGAAATGGTAGTGGTGCGAGGAAACATGGAAAGTAAAAGATTGCCTGAAGCAGTCTTTGACCCTGAGTACATCTTGTCAAACCTAGGCAAATCTGAGCTTCCATTTTAATGGCCTCAAAAAGGGACAAACAAAGAATAGAGCCCAGAATGTGTGTAAGCCAGAGAGTGCAATGAGCTGTGCACTCCTGAAGCTGGTCACAGCATTAGTGTTCAGGTGAACAAGAGTCCAACCCTTTATACAAAGTAAGACAATGATGTAACTTGACTTTCTTGACTGTGGAGGGGGAGAGTAGCACCGAGAATTTATCATCCACAGGTCGCTGGCAGGCTGGTTTAGAACCACACAGGTTGCCTGAATTCTTGTTGTCTTGTGGTTCTAAAAGCTAAGGATTTAATTGGAAGTAGTCCTACCCCAGAAGAGCCCATAGACAACAGACCAAAGCAGCTTATCTTCTCATTAGGCCTTTAATGTTTCCAATAAAGTTTCAAAGACCCTGAGCTATCAAAAAATAAAATAAAAAACCATGTAGGAGAAAAAGGAACTTCTGTTGAATGTCCGTAAACACATAAGGCAGCAGAATTGTGTGCTTCAACAAATGGTTCAGATATTTTATTTATCAGTCACAGAATATAACATGTTTAAGTAAGATCTTTTAAAAAGGTGCGTGAGCAAGGAAAATGACTAAAAATGATCAAGTAAATTTGATAAAAAACTAGATTAAACTTATAGGCATTAAAAATAAAATAACTAAGCCCTGGCTGGTGTGGCTCAGTGGATTGGTGCCAGCCTGCAAACCCAAAGGTCACTGCGTTGGTTCAATTTCCAGCCAGGGCACGTAACCAGGTTGCAAGCCAGGTCTTCAGCCAGGTCCCCAGCTGGAGGCAGGTGAAAGGCAACCATACATTGATGCTTCCCTCCCTTTCTTCCTCCCTCCCTGCCCTTTTCTCTGAAAATAATAAAATCTTTTTTAAAAATTAAGAAAGAAAAAGAAGGAAAAGATTTTTTAAATAAATGACAATAAAATAATTAAAATTAAACAGCAAATAGATTGAATAGCAGATTTGATGGTTTAAGAAACTGTTAATGAACTGGAAGATAGAGTTGAACAAGTATGGACATGGAAGCCAGATAGGCAAAGAAGTTAAAAAATTGTGAGATGATAAAAGACACAAAAGATACAGTGAAAAGATGTAAAATAAATCTACTTGGAGTTCTAGAGCAATTAATATAGGGGAGCTGTGAAAAGTCATGGTACACAGAATAAGGACAGATATTTCCAGAATTGTCCAATGACATGATCCTCAGGTATAGAAATACCAAATGAATTCCAAGTATGGCAAATGTAAAAGAAATTGCAGAGCATCAGACTTAAAGATAAACTTAAAAACAACCATTAAAAAAGACATATTTACAAAGGAATGGATTAAACTCACTGGCTTCTCAACAGAAATTAAGGAAATAATACTTTACACTGAGAGCAACAAGGGGAATTTTTTTAATGTACAAAGAGAAAGTAACTGTCAAGAGCAAAAGTGAAATATTGTAAAGTAGATAAATTAAAATTTTCAGTTGCTTTCTGTTATCTAAGGAATGAAATTTAGGGCTCCACTCTAGTTTTAGCTTGATTTTTCTTTTCTTTTTTTCTTTTTGGAACCATTTCTCTCTCTTTAGTATTGATAAACCCCTACTACATAGGGTTTACTAAATGTGTCATGTTCTTTATTTTTCTCTAGTCTTTATTTGTATTACTGCTTTTAATTTTCTTCTCTACTATTAGATGATTGCTTACATGGCTTCTTCCCTAAATCAAAAAATTGAGCTTAATGAATCAATAGCTTTTTCATATTGCTATTCTCTTGCAACTTAACATATTGTTTAACTCATCTTATATGATCAATTAGTTTTTTAAATCAAAAATAAATTTAAACTTACCCAGTTGAAATCACATATTGAATATTTATTAAGTTCAAGACATGGTGGACATGGAATTATTCTGCTATAATATCATCTTTATGGTCACTAACTGCCCAACTAAAACTCTATAGAAGGATTGTTATTTTGTGCTAAAGTTTCTTTGTGAATGACTTGAAAAGTATCAGGAATTCTAGCTTTTTGTTATTGGCCTAAAAATATTGATAGAACATATTTTTGTTTATTTTGTCCTTTGCTATTTAGAGGTCACTGCAAGATAAACTGTTGCAGGATACTGAGTAAATAGCAAGCACCCTTTGTATTTGATCATAAATAATATAATTTCTTATGATGAATTAATATATTGGGTTAACTTGCTACTCATTTTTCTGTGTTAGCCCTGTTAATGGGCTGCCTTAGATATGCCCAGATGAAGCCATCCTTATGCTGTCTGTGGGGTATGGCTTTGGATTATTTTCTGGTAAATAGATTTCAAATTTAAAATTCTGAATTTCTTATTTACTAGTTGTAGAGTATTGGGTAAGTCAGTTAACTTCTCTCAGGATTGGTTCCCACATTTGTAAGATGAGAGCAGAGGTATTCTTATAATCAGGAAAATGTATAAGCACTCTATTTATAAAGTATGATACTTTATGCCTTCGTTCCATTGGGTATGGTAGTAGAAAGAAACATTGGAGTAGGTGTCGGCCACCTGTTTTCCTGTCCTTGCTCTGCCATTAACAAACTACATCATCTTTATCAAGTTATTTTATATCTTCAAAATGAGTAGGTTAAAACTGAAGGAAAATGTAAGGATATGCATACTCCAATGACATGCTTGTATTCAGACATTTTAAATTGTGTTCTGTTCAATTTTTGAAAAATTAATGATGGTTGTGGCTCTCTCAATTAACCATGTTGGGTGACAATTATCCTATGGGTTTTTAGTATTTCTATATTATACAGGATGGGGCAAAAGTAGCTTTACACTTGTTCGTATGAAAAATAATACAATAATTAATAGTAATACAAGAATAAATTATGTGTTTTATGTACTCAAATTGTAAACCTACTTTTGTCCCACCCTGTGTATTTAGCATTTGTAATGTTCTTTGTTCTGAACTATGTTCTGAGGGATATTTGTTTAGCAGATAGTTTTGGAAGATAGAAATGGTGTCATCCTCTAAAGCATAGTATTGTTTACTGTCCAATATAATAACAATATCTCCCACTGATAGAGTATTTATGATCCAGTGTGCTAAAAACACTATCTCCCTCTCAAGCAAAAGTCAGGAGGTTTGCTTTCAGCATATGATTTAATTGGACTTCCCTAAGTTTGGTGCCCTTCACTTGCGCGATTCAGTCCCACTGTGTGCACTCTCCACCTGGTCCCCTCCTTGCTGTCCCCATGGGAGTTTGGGGACAAAGTCAACCTATACAAACATGAAGCCTATGCTGTTTGGGCTGTGCTTGAATAAAGAAGTTCTTTGTCTGTGACCAGAATTCTTGTATCTTCTGCCAGCAAACATAAAACTAGCAGGCTACTCATTAGCTTGCAAGTAGGATACAAATCTCAGACTTGTCACGGTTCTAAAAAAGCCACATTAAAAAAAATATATTTTGTCTTCATCAGAATTACAGTCTGGAATTTTAGTTTGTAAACTATGTATCTATCACTAGTATATCTGTATACTTTCTACTAAATGTATAAATCTCTTGTTAACACATGCAGATATATCAGATATCCTAAAAATGTTGCACTTCCCCCGCCCCTACTTTTGAGGATCTGAACTGATTGCTCTGCAGGACAATCCCAGTCCTGGAACCCGCCTTCAGTGTCATTTGGTGCATTCCTTTAGTTTGTCCTCTATTGGGATCACCTGTTTCCTGTGTCCTTGTTTTCTCCTACCTGATATATTCTTTCATTTTGATAGAGTATATTCTTTGATAGTTTCCTGAAAAAGGATACACGAGAGGTAAATTTTTTAAGATGGTATGTTATTTTTTTCAGGATAGATTTTCAGAAACAGAGTATTTAAATAAATGCTGTGAAAATTTAAATTCAGACTCAATTTCAGGATTACTGAAGCAGAGTGTTTGACAAAAGAACCCAGAATTCTTGTATTTTAATTTTACTATTTTTAAAACTTTAAAAAGTTAAATTTCTCCTCTAAATTTTACATATTTATTAAAAGAACAGTGAGCTACCATGTCACATTATTAGAATGGCTGAATAAAAACATGCTCTCAATACCAAATGTTGATGGGATGTAGAGAAACTGAATCTCTCATACATTGCAAAAACACTTAGCCAGTTTTTTACACACATATACTATGATGCAACCTAGCTGTTACCTTCCTGGGTCTTATCCCAAATAAATGAAAATGTATATCCACAAAAAATAATATACAGAAATATTCATAGCAGCTTTTATTTATAATAGCCCCAACTAGAAAGAAGCCAGATATCTTTCAGTGGATTGATGGATTAACATCCACACAATGAACAATTACCATTTAGCAATGATTTGGTACATGCAACAATCTTGATACTCCCTGGGGCACTATGCTGGTTGAGAGGGTTGTATCTATGTGACTCAATTTATATAAAAGTCCCAAGGTAGCAAAATCATTATGGAAGAAAAATCATTGTTTTTTTTTTTTTTTTTTTTAAGTTAGGGTAAGGAACAGTGTATAATTATTTAAAGGTAACAGGTTTCTTTGTAGTGAAATAATACTTCTGTATTCCAATTGTATAATTTTAAAATGTCATAGAGTTACACACTAGGAAGGGAGGGAAAAAGGGAAAAAGGGTGAATGATGAAATAAGATCTACATATATCTAACATTGCACCAATATCAGTTTCCTGATTTTGACAATAAACTATGGTACAAATATGACATCATCACTGGGAGAAGCTAAATAAAGGCAAATTCTCATGGACCTTGAATCATTTCAGTATAAGAAGTTACTAAAAAATTGCATGTTTATCATAGCCAGTGAAAATAGTGCTAAGATATGTAAAGAAAAATAATAATGTGTCCTCCAACAGTTCCTAGACCTACCTAATTAATCTTGACTAATAATTATAGTAGTAGATATCCTAATCTTTTACATAATTTTAGTGGGGATGGATTCTACATTGCACCAATTAGTTTGACACCATGAGACTTTTTCTTGTGTTTTTCTTCATAATTTAAAGTCTGAGTTTCCTAGTTCCAATATATGGGTCATCTCTGCATCTAGTTTTGTGATTTTTTTTGTCATTGGACAGCTTTGTTTTGTTTTTGCTTTTCATGTGTCTCGTAATTTTGTATTGAATGCTGGGCATTGTGAGTAAAACAGTGGCTGTCATTTTAGGCCAGTTGTGTGACTATTGAGTTGTTCCACACAGGAATTCAGAGGGGTTGGGGTTTTGTTGTTGCTATGGTTACTGCCTGTGCATGATAGGTTTCAAAATCTAATAATAGGTTGCTGTTGCCTTATGCCCATGATGGAAGCCTAGGGGCTGAAGGATTTTTCTCAGTGTTCATACTTCGCCCTTGGTTTTCGTTTGCTCTATGTGATTGAACTTCTGAGGATGCTCATGCTATACTCTTTTACTTCTTTCTGCAGGAAAATTTTGTTTTCTTTCACTTCTTCTTGCAGGAACATTTTGTTTTATAGTTTGGTGTTAGAGGAGTAAGAGTTTTCTCCTTTAATCTTAGGACATTCTCTTTGTGCTTGAGCTTCCAATGAGTGGGGGAGTGGGTGGGGCTTCTCAGAGTTCTTCCCAGGACTGCCGGGCTCTCACCTGTACCTGCAGCAGGTGTAGTGGAGGACGGTGTCCTGCCCTTCTCCGGGTCACAGGAGCTAATATTATTGGTACAGAATCACAGACTGAGGTGTATGCCCTGCCTTGCACTTCGGGATAGAGGTTCTTTATTCTGAAGTTCCCTGTGCCCTGAGGGTTTTGCTGCCCCCTTTTCAGCTATGCACAGGTTTTGCTGTATTCACACAGGAGTCTGGTTCTTGGAGGGGAAGGATTTTGGTCCTTCCTAGCAGCAACTAGTCCCCTCCCTCATATGTACCCTGCATGCGAGCATCACCAAGGGAAGCTGACTGGTTTTCCTGTGAGTTTCACTCCCTAATGAGTTTGAGAAAGTTATGACTTTGTGCTTTATTCAGCTTTTCTTATTGGTAACATAGAGCAACAGTTGTTCCAACTCGTAGCATCCCAGACATGGGATTCATTACATCTACTGTTGGACATATTTTATCATATTTAAGTAGTTTCTTTTTTTAGAAAGAAAATTATTTTTAAGTGTTAATTAATGGATATAACAAATTTTACTGAGTTCCTGATGTTGAACAACTCCTTGAGTAAACTGTTGGATTTGATTTGTCACTGAATTTTTAAACTATAATAGTCTACCTTCAGATAGCATTTACTGAATGCCAGGTGCTATTCTAATGCTTTACATATGTTAAAGTATTTAAATCTCAGTGACCTTGTGAGTTAGGTGTCATAGCTATTCCTAACTGTACTGGTGAAGAAACTGAGGAACATGGATTAACTGACTTAACTGTGTTACAGACAGAAATAATTGGTGGATGTCACATCTGAACCAAGGAAGTCTGTCTCCAAAGTTCACGTTCTTCAGTATAAGTGAAATTGACACAGAGGGGTTTTTCTGGTACTATATCTGGATTTTTGTTTGTTTGTTTGTATTTTGTACTTCTCCAATGAAGTGTGATTTTGAAATCTTTTTTTCAGATGTTTAGGGAATGTCAGTGTTTGTGGATGTGTGTGAATATAAGTACACTTATTCATGTTTTCCTGTATATTTTTCTATTTGTATTTCTTTGCTTTTTTGGGGGAGGGGGCTCTTTGGCCTTCAGCAGTTTTTGCATTTACAGCTGTATTGATATATTCAAATACCATAAAAATCCACTTATTTAAAGTATACCATTTTAGTATATTTACAGTACTTTCAGCTTTTACCACAATCTGATATTAGGACATTTTTAACACCCACCAGAAATATCTCATATAAATTAACTGTCATCTCCCCAAATATCTTCTTTTCATTTCAACCACTAATCTACTTTCTATCTCTGTAGATTTACTGGTTCTGGATAGGTTATGTAAGTGAAGTTATATGACATATGGTTCTTTCTGACTAGCTTCTTTCACTTAGCATATAATATTTTCAAAGTTCATTCTTGTGACAGCATATATCAGGACTTAGTTCCATTTTATTGATATAGAATATGTATTGTTTACATATCCTGTATTCTGCTTATTGGTTCATTAGCTGATGAATATTTAGGTTGTTTCCACTTTTTTGGCTATTATGAATAATGCTGCTATGAATATTTAAGTACAATTTTTTGTTTGAACATATGTTTTTATTTCTCTTAGTTTTATAGACCTAAGAGTAGAATTGCTGGTTCATAATGTAAGTCTATATTTAACATTTTAAAGAATTGCCATACTGTTTTCCAAAGTGGCTGCACATTTTACATTCCCATCACCCATGTATAAAGGTCAAAATTTTAAACATCTTTACCAATACTGTCTGTCTTCTTTAATATAGCCAGCCTAGTGGGTGTAATATGTTACTATGGTTTTGATTTGCATTTTCTTAATGACTGTAATATGTTACTATGGTTTTGATTTGCATTTTCTTAATGACTGCTCTTGACCATCTCTCCATGCATTTATTTGCCACTTGTACATTTTCTTTGGAGAAATGTCTCTTTGGATCTTTTGCCCATTTAAGAATTGGATTACTTGTCTTTTCATTGTTAACTTAGGAAATTCCTTTATTGCATTCTGGGTACAAGTCCCTTTTAGATAAAACATTAGCAAATAATGTTTCCATTCTGTAGACTGTCTTCACTTTTTTAACAGTGTCCTTTTAATGGTATGCTTTTGATTCAGATCTAAGAAGGCCTTGCCTTACTCAGAGTTACAAAGATTTACATGTATGTATGTTTTCTTCTAGGAGTTTTTCAGTTTTAACTCTAGCATTTACATCTACAACCAATTTTGCAGTAATTTGGGGATGTAGTATAAGACAGGGAAATGCTGTTTTCTCTTTTTACATCAAGATAGCTAAATACAGTTGTTTCTGCACCATTTGCTGAAAAGATTATTCTTTCCTTATTGAATTGTTGCGATACCCTTCTCAAAAGCCAACTGCTGTAAATACAAGAGCTTAATTCTAGACTCTCAGCTCTATTTCATTGATCTGGTGTGTATATCCTTAAGCTAGGACCACACTACCTTAATTACTGTAGCATTATAGTGGGTTTGGCATCAAGACCTATGAAGTTTTTATTTTTTCAAGATTATTTTGGCTCTATCAGTTTTGATGCTAATATTACTTACTAGCTCAGTGAATGACATAAATTTCTTCCTTTAACTGTGGTCTTGAAGAATTTAAATTGAATTGGAATGACCTTACTTTAAGTTTTAAATAGAAGCCAGTTTTAAAATCATATATTCCTGGAGCCTTTTTATAATAAAAAATTTTAAAGACCTTTTACTTGTTTCAATATGTGTACATAGTTTTTCCATTTCTTATGTTAGTTTTGGTGGTCTGTATATGTTGTTAGGAAAATACCCTATTCCCTCTATTATCAGATTTCCCATGATACCAGATTTGGTATCATAGAATTATAGATAATTTTCTTACTATTTATTGAGGCAACATTGGTTAATAAGATTATATGTTTGAAGTGTACAATTCTCTGATACATCATCAGTACCTTGCATTGTGAGACTACCACCAAAGTAAAATCTTCTTCCGTCATCCATTCTTTTTTATAAGAAAGCTGTTATGTGGCTGTCTACCCCAAAGCTAGCACTAACAACCTCTATGGCCTGGTTCAAACAGATTGATAAATCAGGTAAAAAATTAAATAATTTGGAATTAGGAAACTAAGAAGGTATGGGGCCGTTACGCTTTGAATGCTAAGCAAAACTATCCTAAATTAGGCTGAGGCCCAGATAGTCTGCTGTAGGCCATGTGCGATCTGAATTATGAAGGAGCCTTGGTAAAAGGTAGAGCTAATGTATTAAAAAACACAAAATTCTGGGCCTAAGAAATGGAGATTCTTCCCCGGTTCCTAGCAGCATTCTGTTGCCATGGCAGACTTCATTTTCTGTACAATAAATTCCTTCTTGAGAGTGTCTTTCTTTATAAGCAAGACTCTCAGCTAGACCAGGTTTATAGTTTTGCTTACGAAATGGGGAATTGCTATGACAGCATTTATTATAAGCTTTCTGAAATGAACAATTACTCTGAAGGGTGGCTCTGCAGATTAAGCCCAGGTATAACCAAGTCATCAAAGCTTGTTTAAGTTCAAGTCCATCAAGACACAATAAAAACTGATGAGGTTCAGATGAAACAACTGAACTATAACTTCTTAAACAGAAAGAATACTGAATTACTGTGGGAAACTTTTGCAGAGATTATCAGTTGCAAATGACAAATGTCATACTTCTAAATACATTTAATTTATCGTAACATTAGTTACTGACATTTTTCTAATTTTTAGTTTCATAGTGTTATTTTAGAAATTTCAGATTTTTAGTTTGATACATAATAATAAAAATGCAAAATCACATTTCATTCTTTTCTACTGTCTCATGCATTTTGTAATATGCCAGAAACTTAATCAAGATGATTACCTGAATGAAGGGGTAAATTTTCAGTATGAGATAGATGTTTAACACAGCAGACAGGTTCATCCTTATGTGAGCTGGTTTTACATACATCCTGGAACCTTTTTTCCAGTCTGTATCACCTTGTCTTTGGACCTGGTATCTCCTCTAACTAAAATGCCCTACATAACCTATTGCCCTATTTCCTGTGCCCATGCACGAGTGAGCAAAAGTAGGTTTACAGTTGTGAGTACATGAAACACAGTGTTTATTCTTATATTATTATTTACTCGTGTCGCATGTTTTTTCCATACAAATAAATGTAAACTTACTTTTGACCACCCCTGTGTGATACCTACTCATCCTGTCTTCAGTTTGGCCTCAGTTATCTTGTCTGTGACCAGACTGGAAAGGGATTTGGGTGGAAGAATGAAATTGCTTTAATAACAGAATTAGCACAAGTATGAAAAGAAATGGAAAATTTGAGAAGCTCAGTGCTCCCAGGATTTCCAATTCTTTCCTTTTTCTGCCACATACATCCCCATACCCCCACCCCCACTCCTGTGCCTTCAGTTCTCACCTCATTATTTCCTTTTTCCTGACCTGTTGATTTTTGGTATCACAGTGGCCAAGAAAGTATAAAAGAGCAGGTATTCATGATGCATTGTTGCAAGTGATACTCTAGATATCTTTAAAAAGAATAAGGGCCCACTTAATTTATTGATAGGTAATGAGTATAGGTTATCTGTTCTTAACTGAGGTATGTATTAGAATCATCAAAAGATGTTTTCAAAATAATAATTCTGACCCTGACCCAAAGCCAACTGAATTGGACTATCTTACACTAAATTTGAAAACTTGCTAACGTGAACTTGTTTGGAAGTCAAGTCGGTGGAACAAAACACTTCCCTAGCCTTTTATGCCTATTGATATTTTTAGTTCTGAAAATAATTTTTTACTAATTGTGCTTTTTAGTTTTAGTTCTGGGTAATTTTCTACTGATTTCAGTGTTGGACTGAAGTCAGTATTTTGGTTGGGTATCAGTTCTATGTCTTTTTTAAGTGATTTCTTGGTACTTTGGGGGTAAGCTGGATAAGGCTACATAGAGAATGCTGGCCAAATACAATTTTTCTTTCATTTTTAGCATTTATAGTAACCAAATTTTTTACAAGGTTCCAGTGATTTGGAGTGCCATATTAAATTCTCTTCTGCATTGTAGTGTAGTAACACTGTGAAAAGTATAGTGCAAAATCCAGATAATTATTTAAAATACTGTGAAATTTAATTTGATGGATTTTTAAATTTGCATGTTATTTCTAAACTAATATATACATTATACAACACACTATAGATTATTAAATTCAAGTAATTTACTTTGTCTATTAAGTGACGTTTCAGATTAGAAACATGATCATGGGAAAGTTAAACCCTTCATTAGAGAGTATATAAAATTCTCAAGAAAAGTAAGTGCATTTAACAATGTAGTTTTCTGTGCCAAGCAATATTCTAGTAACGTTTTTGACATGAGTATTTTTTTCAGATGCACAGTTTTTCATAATGTATCTACAGAACTTCACTCTGTACATCTATTTTTTTTTTTAACTTTCACATAGTTGTGCCCTCTACACCAAATGACTTTATTGTGTTGTTCAGTGTTGGTTGGTTTTTCTGTTATGTTGATGCATTAAAACAGATATTAAATTTTATCATTAATTCAGCGCCTGGTCTCTCATCAAATCCCCTTAATTACAAATTGACTCCAAGGATTAGACAGCATGGATTTTAATTTTAACTGAAACAAAAATAGGCATCTTGAAAAGTCACTCTTGCCTAGTGACTCAAAGACACATTTTAAAACATTCTTTAATTTATTGCTTAATATTTGAAGCTCAATATATAAAGCATATCACCAATTTTTATTCTCATATAATTACATATAAGGTATATTTTAGAATATATTTCAAAGTCTTGAAAAACTGAGCATTTTCAGAGATACCTCAAGAGTTTTAGTAACTTATAATCCTTTCTTTAGAAAATATTAACTTAGAATCATGTACAACTGTAATTGTGTCTGAATAATATTTATATTATCTTGTATTTCTAGTTAATTTCACAAAATCATACTATGTAGTTTTATATAGTCCATGGAAGCATTTCCAATATAATTTAGTATCTTGTTTCCAATATTATTTGTAGTTTAGGACAATTTAGTTAAATCTTCACATCCTTTTGATACTTCCTATTTTAAGTCCAGAATCACTTGTACATTTTACTCTGAAAATATATGAGCACTTCTGTCCTTCTTTCTAAAAGTGCCAATTTTAAAAATTGAATATTAATATATAAATTATTCTTTCTAAATACAAGGATGACTTTTTACTAGGATAAGAGTATAATGAAATTAAATCATGATCACAGTGATCAAAACATACATTTGTCCTCTATAGTTTTGCTCCATTATGTGATGATCAGCTTTCAAATGTGGGGTACTTCTTACTGTTCTAAATGTTTTTTTTCAGTCAAACTTCTGCTAATTACTTATATAGATTTTTATCTCAATCCATAAGTTTTTAGGTAATCACTTTACTTTTAAGAAAGACCCAGAAAGAATAACTTATAAATCCTAAAAATTCTAAGGTAAACCATTTATTTTTTAATAAATTCTGGTGTGTTAATTAGCTTCACTTTTTGAGAGGTTGTAAAATATATGTAATAGTTCTCTTTTCATTTAAGTGAATGTTGTATAACCTTATAGTTTTTGTCAATTTAATTTTTAAATGGCATTCCTTTATGGGCTGTTGTCGTGGCGGCTGTTAAACTGGATTTTTATCTGCTGAAAGATATTTAGCGTCCAAATGAACTCCCCTCATCATGCTAGAGGGAAAACTGAATTGCCTAGAAACGGATTGTTTACGTAATGTTAGATTGTAATATAAACCAACAAAAGCAAGGAAATGAACTTCTAAGGCTGACACACTGCCCTTTCCTTGCCCTTTGTGCCTGTAGGTATCGTGTGTGTTGTAATGCCAAGTACAGTGGACTCAGTTAAGAACTGTCAAACTTAATTCTAAATTACTCTGTTGGTCTATGTCACAACTTAACATTATTATTTTGTCTCTAAATGCTATATAATGTCCACATGTGAGATGAAGCAATGTATGGGTGGATCTGAACAAGATGGAAAAATGTATTTCTTTTCCTCTCATTTATAGTTGATTGACTCTGATTAGCTAATTTGCATGCAGCTGATATTAGTTCTTTACCTTTTGAAAGTTATAAAAATGTATGATATAATTTTGAAAAATGTTAATGTAAAATGTGAATTTACTCTTAATTTTGATGTCTGATGATTAATTTTTGTTCTATAATTTTCCTATCATTTTGAAAGGCAAATACCTCTTAAAAATTGATGTAATGAGAAACTACTTTTCTGTTACAAATATTCAGATACACATATATGATTTCACAGAGCTGTTCTTATATGAACTGCACAAGGGAATTACATGTGGAATTCTGACTAAACCTACCAAAATAGCTTCGAAAATTAATTTGACAACTGAGAGATAGTTGACCATTCTCTAAACAGCACCTTTTTCTTGAGGATTATGGTAAAATATCAAAAATTCATTCATTTTGGTTTTTATACTCACCTGTTCTATAGTAGGTCATCACCTGTCAACAAATGTTATTGCTTGGAGAGGGGGCTGTTACATACAATAGGAACTAAATGATATTTCAGTATTAGAAAATTGATTCCATTTATGAAAATGAGTTCCATGTCTAGAGCAGTTTGAAAATGTTTTTGTTTGTTTCCCCCTTCTGTGAATAATTTCTACTGCTATGTAAGTATCCATAGGACACAGTTTTCTAAAAGAGAATTATGTAGTTCCAATTTTTCTGTCTAAATCTTTCCTTGTATGGTAAACAAGGCACTTGGCTACTTTTTCTTCTTGTTTGTTTCTGATTTATGTGTTAAAACGTACAGCAACACAGCAGATACTTTCTGTAAATATTCTATAACAGAACAAATTATCTAAATGTATTTAAACAAAAGATTGTTCTCTTAAAAATTTTAAAAATGCTAAACGTATGGTGGAAAGAGGATGTAAGTTTGGAGGTGTTGGTAATCCTTTCGGAACTTCTACTTTATATTTTATGCAATTAGTATTTAATTGGCCTCATTTAAAAGTAGTGAAAAAATGATCTCTTTGCTAGAGATTAGCGAAACAATACTCTAAGCTCTTACCTATTTTGAGGTGTTGAAAGGTGAAACATTTGACATTTTCTTTTCGGGCATTGCTTTAAAAAAAAAAGAGGGCAGGAAAGAGGCGTTGCCACTCAGAGTTAAGGGTGTTTGTGGTTGTCCGTGACAGCAGTTCGAGTTTTAAAACACCTGTGTTTACTTTCCAGCTTTTCAGAATCTGCCTGAAAGTGGCCTAAGAATGGCACAAGCCTTCATGATGGCTGGGCTTTTAATAGCACAGAAAAAGAACTAAACTTTATACTTCAGTTTTCTGCTGCAAGCATTTACTTCTCTTGTATTATACCTTGTATCTCTTCATATACTTAGATGTGTGCATAAGATTATGCATGATTTTTGTAATCTGTGGATTATAATATAACAAAGCCATATTATGCAAACATATGCTTTGCTTTTAGTTCAACAACTAGAAAAAAACTGGAGAAAAATGTTTTATTGTACAAATGTATTTTAATTCATGATTTAAAGAGATTGGTGAAAAAAATTAAAAGGAAAATTTAAATACCTTTTTAGAGAGAAATTAACCAGGCTTGACATTTATTATATTATTTTGTTAATTTATTATCCTTTAGTAGGAGTTTCTCCATTCTTTGGATATTCATATTTTTTGCTTTATAGGTATTTTAAAGCATTTTTATAAAGCTACAAATGTAATTTCCCCTTTAGGCTAATTTATGTCTTCTTTACCTATTATTTCTTAGTGGACACTGTTTCAAATTTATAGACATGTGCTTTTTAAATAATTTTATTTTCTACACTTTTTATTATTTAATAATAGTCAAATGAAACTGACATATTAAGTAAATTTTATTATTTAAAAAATTAAAATTTTCATAGGTTTGACACTTTAGGTTAATAAAATTTTTTATTTTTATTTTTTAATTTTTTAAACAATTAATTTTTAATTTTTTATTTGCTTTAATTTTATGTTTGTTTTCAGAACTCTTCATTCCTTATTATAAAGACAGAAGCCAGATATCTTATGTTCTGTGATGCATTTCTTTTACATTGAAATTCTTGATTATAGTAGCAAGTCATTTCCATGAAATTACAGTTAACTTTAAGCCTAGTTAATGTGTAAGAGGAATAATTCTGTCTCTTGATAAGAGATTGGTATCCTTTATTGCTCCATATAACTGGTTTTTAACATTTTGTGTTTTGATACCCTTTTGAGAAACCAGTGTAAATTTTGAAATTTCTCCCTAGAACAATACACATACACAGACATTTACGTATAGTTTCAAAGAGCTTTTTCCACTCCCAAGTCCATCCATGTGCCTCAGATTAAGAATCTCTGTTCTAGGTTTTATTTTCTTCAGTTGTTAGCTATCAGATAGTTGTTGTTTTAGCACATCACAGAACTCAAAGAAATAACTGATTTTACCAATGTTAAGTATAAATATTATTTTAACAATATATGGCTACACATATATTACTGTCTTAAAACCAGCACTTCAATAGATTTGAAATGCTAGCTATAATTATCTTATTTTCTTGAATGAAATAATTTACAATATACCTATTATTTTATTTTTAATTAACTATTATTACATAAAAGCTGCAAAAAAATGACATTCCACTTCAAAACCCATATTATTTTGGTATTGGATCCATCTGGATGGCTAACCCTCAGCTGTAGACAGTACCCTTTAGGGACTATATACGATAATATATAATTAAGATAATAAAAAGTTGGGGAAAATAACTGTAAAATTGTGTCTTTAAAAAATGAAAGCATTCAGGAAAAGAAGTGTTTTCAATGTAGGAAACCAGTAGAATTGTTTTAAGTAGCATGTTATATGACAAATAACTAAAATTATAAAATGTTGAATTATAGTATTACTATATTATGTTTTACATAAATCAGAAGAACTATTTTAATCAGATGAAATCCCTGAAAGAAAGAATAATTTTTGTTACAATATCCTATTTTCATTCTTTTCTGTGACTACTGATGAGGAAGTAAAAGGGAGAAAACATTCTCTAGTTCTGTTAGCACATTTGTTCCAGAAACTTAAATTGCTTAACTTAAATCATGAAATATGATACTGGATTTCTGTCAGGTGTGTCAGTTTTGTCCTGGTGACTGACAATTCTGATTAGAAAGTAGTATATGTCTGTGAGCTAAGTTTCAGCAAAATTGATGTATGATCACTTTACTGTGTTATATAAGATTTATAATTTCTTAATGAAAAGTTGATGTATGTGTCTGAAGCACACTTTCAACTTCCCTAGTTATAAGATTACATATAGTTCTGTATATGTATATAGTAGATTTTCTGAATCTTGAACTATTAGGTGTTTAAAATTCACATGTCTCTAAAACTAATATTTTCCCTTATAGCTATAACAGGGAAATGGGGAAACTTTAAGATCCAAAAGATGTTCTAAAATTAAATAAGGGTTAAGGTTGAAAAAGACAATTGAACCAAGAAAAGAGGAAGCCAAAGATATGGCTTATAACTATGCAAATGTATGATAATGTTATTTAGAGAATTATACAGTGTGGGGCAAAAGTAGGTTTATAGTCATGAGTACATGAAACAGTTTATCTTGTATTATTTATTAATTATGTATTACCTTCCATATAAACAATAATAAACCTAATTTTGCCCCACCGGTATATTATTCCATGTCCAATTAGAAGTAAGCATGATCTGAAAAAATAGTAAGTCAATAATCAGGAAAATCACTAAATAACCATTACTAAAAATATGTAATAGCTTAAGAAACATTGTCGGACTATCTTAGAAAAGATTAAAAATAAAGCTTAAATTAATCAGCATTATTGAAAAATCACATTTTTATTTAAAAGAAAGCTGAGTCATTAAGCATCTGTAAGCCTTTTTGTTCAACTGCTATTGACTGTCTTTCAAAAATGTATTAATGCATTTAATTACCATAGTACATTTTGTGAACCTGATGTAATTGTATCAAATAGGGTTTGCCTGTGTCAAGCATCAGAAAACCACATCCAAAAGTGCCAAAGTAAAATGAAAATTCCTTACATAACTAAAAGATCAAGGATAGGGATAATTTCCAGAGATTACTTTTTGTTCATTTGTTAAGTTTTATTTCAATCCATTTCACTGAGGTATAATTTAGATAGAGTATAATTCACCCATCATAGGTGTACAGTTTAATTCATTTTGACAGATATGTGTCCACCATAATAAAGATGTAGAGCATTTCAGCCACTCCACAGAAGCTTGTTTGTCCTGCTTTCCAGCTACTCATCCCCTACCAGGTAAGCCCTGATCTGCTTTCTGTCCCTATAAATATATAGTGAATGTAATGTTAATGGAATCATAATATACATTCTTTTGTGTCTGATTTTTTTCAGCATGATGATTTTGAGATTCACCTATGTTGTGTGTAGCACTAGTTAATTTCTTTTTAACCTCAAGATGATCTTGCTTAGAACTCAAAAAGTTTTGCTCTATCTCTAGATTTTGTTTGTTTTCCTCTATGTAGCTCATAAGGTTAGTATCCGAAATTCATAAAGAACTTACACAACTCAAAAAAACAATTTAAAATGGACAAAGGACATGAATAGACATTTTTTTTAAAGAGGACCTACAAATGGCCAATGGACATGTGAAAAGATGCTCAATGTCACTAAATATCAGAGAAATGCCAATTAAAATCACAATGAGGTATCACCTCATACCTGTCAGAATGGCCATCATCAGTAAATCAACGAACAACACATGTTGGCAAGGATGTGGAGAAAAGGAACTACCATGCACATTGGTAGGAATGCAGACTGGTACAGCCACTGTAGACAACAGCATAGAGGTTCCTTTAAAAATTAAAAATGGCATTTCCACCTCTGGAAACATATCTGAAGAGACCTGAAACACTAATTGGAAAAAATATATGCACCTCTATGTTTACTACAGCGTTATTTATGATAGCCAAGATTTGGAAGAAGCTTAAGTGCCCATTGATAGATGAATGAATTAAAAAGCAATGGTACATTAACACATTGGAATACTACTCAGCCATAAAAAGAGGGAATCTTACGTTTGGTAATGGCAGAGATAGACTGGGAGAGTATTATGTTAAGTGAAATAAGCCAGCCATAAAAAGGCAAACAAAAAGGTAAGAACACATGACCAAAACCAAGAGAAATGCATATTATATAAACCAACTCAAAGTTGATCCAAACGTTGGAATTAGATAGACAAGGACTTTGTAATAGCTGTGATGAAAATATTCAAAATAGAAAAACTGGAGGAGAAAAATGGATAATCAAATTAAGCATTTTCACCAGAAAATTGAAGTCTCTAAAAAAGGATTAAATAGAAATTCTAGAACCAAGGACAAGATATCTAAAATTATGAACTTATTAAATGGGTTAAGCAACAAAAGACAGGATTAGTAAACTACATTACCAGTTGACAGTAAATTTTAAAATGGAATCAAAGCCATAAAAAGGAATTCAGGAGGAATAAAACATAGCTGAAGAGACAGGTGGGATTTAAACAGCCCAATGTCTGTGTGGTTGGAATCCTGAAGGCAATTAATTCAGTGGGATAGAAGCAAAAGTTGATGAGAAAATAAACCAAGATTCTTCCCAAAACTGATGGGAAGACTTTCAAGTCACAAATTCATGAAGTTCTAAGAACTCCCAAGAAAGACAAATAAATGAAAACCATATATACAATAGTATAGTAAGTGATGAACTTCAGAGATAAGGAGAAAAATCTTAAAAGCAGCCAAGGAAAATGGCTGTCAAAGGATAATAAGATTTGACTGCTGCATTGTCAATAGATATCATAGAAGCGGGAAGAGAATAGAAGGTTGCCATTAAAGCTTCGGAACAAATTACCAATGTAGAATTCCATATCGAGATTAATACACTTCAAAGTATAAAGTGAAATGTAAGCATATTCCAGACAAACAAAAGATGAAAGAGTTAAGTCAATTGCAGATGTACACTGGAAGAAATAGTAAACAGAGTTCTTCAGGCAAATGGAAAATAATACAACATAAACAAAGAAATGTAGGAACGAATGAAAAGCAAGGAGACTGCATAAATATATTGGCAAATATTAACATATTAATGTAACTTTTTTGTATCAGTAACAATGACTTCTGAAGTTTAAAGTATATGTATAATTAAAATGCATGGCAAAAAAGAATTCTAATACCAAGAAGTGGGTAATGGACTCAATATGTTCTTAGTTTTACTGGGCAAGTAACTATTCATTTTATTTATTAATCAGGAAAACAAGATCGAATCTTAAAGATGCTAAACAATGTGTATGAAAAGCATACTAAACAATGTATATTTAGTAACTATTAAAGGCAGTTATTGGTATAATAAAATATACTTGAATAACCCAAAAGAAGATAATGAAGGAGGAAAAAGAAACATAAAAATTGGTCTATTACTATAGATGAGGAAAACCTAATATTTGAAAAACAACTGTAGAATGGAAAAGAATAGATTAAGAAGGACCATATTCAAAGACGTAATAGAAGAAAACTCACTTGAAATAAAGAAAAACTCATCAAATTGAAAGTGTATAGCAAGAACTGAGTAGAATAAAAATGTTTTATCTCCTCTTGAGTACATACTTACTGATTTTAGAGAGAGGGGAAGAGATGGAGAAAAACACAGATGTGGAGAAACATCAAAGGGTCGCCTCCCTCATGTGCTCCTATCAGGGACCAAACCTGAAACATAGGCATGTGCCCTGATGGGTACTAGAAACTGCGACCTTTTGTTTTACAGGACAACACTCCAACCAATTGAGCCACACTGGCCAGGGCTAGAATAAAATTTTAAATTACATACTTACCTATATAAATTTATATACATATATTTAATTTATAGACATATCTGGGTGAAACCTGTACTTTAATGTTGAAGAGGAAATGTTATACCTTTATAGTATAAAATTGTGTGTAAAGGAAAGAACATCATACTGCCATTAAATTTTTCACATGCAATTTAAGTCTCCTATGTCACTTATACAAATGCTAACAAAGGTATAAGTGATATAGGAGACTTAAATTGAAAGTGAAGCCTTTATACAAGGCTTTATACAAAGCCTTTATACAGCCTTTATACCTGTTTTTAAAACAGGTAAGACTAAGTAAGAAAGTACCCATTCATTATTTCTGGGGAATTATTTCAAGTATGATAGCCAAAAGAAACGTATGACAAATCTCAGAAGGAAGGACAATGTATACAATAATAATTAGTGAAACCCAGTATGTCTTAAAGCAGTGACCATTTTTTATTGTGCTAAATTGATAAGAATTCTCAAATTGTGTTCCTCAGATTAAGAAAAATCCAAAATACGGTGTGGAACTACAGTTTTAAACTATTTCAAGTAAGCTGTAGGAGTGATAGGTGAGGATTAAGGAGGTATTTAAAAATCTTATGTTCACTTTTATAAAGGTTTTCCTTTATTAAGCATATCAATTATGAGGGGCATGTAAAACTGGGATTAGTGTCTTGAATGTGAGATTCAATAAAGCCAGGTTGACAATAGATTTTCCTATTTATAGGGATATGTATGGTGGGTCAGCCTAGTCTAAATAAGTAATATCTTTATAACAGTTTACTTTTGAAGGCAAAGATACCTTGTTATTTGTAATATTTATATTTTATTCATTGAAAATGTTTCATAAGCACTTATGAGGGGGAACCCCCAAAAAGTGGAATTTATTTATAAAAACTTGTGTATTTATTCTTACACATTTAAACCTTAGTCACCTTCGAAGTATTCTCAGTTCGATGCAATAGACCTATCAAGACATTTTTTCCACTGGTCAAAACAGTTCTTTTAAATTATATTTTATTGATTATGCTATTACAGTTTTCCCAATTTTCCCCCTTTGCCCCCCTCCACCCAGCACCCCTCACATACTCAGGCAGTACCCACACCTTTGTTCATGTCCATGTATTACACATATAAGTTCTTTGGTCACCCCATTTTCTATACAACCCCATGGCTATTTTGTAACTACCAATTTGTACTTCTTAATCTCTTCACATCTTCTCCCATTTCCCCACACTCAAATCACTTCTGGCAGCTATCAAAATGCTCTCCATATCTGTGATTCTGTCTCTGTTCTTGTTTGCTTAGTTTGCTTTTTTAGATTCAGTTGATAGAATTGTATTTATTGACATTTTATTGTTCATAGTTTTGATCTTCTTTTTCTTAAATAAGTTCCTGTAACATTTCATATAATGCTGGTTTGGTGATGATGAACTCCTTTAGTTTTTTCTTGTCTGGGAAACTCTATCTTCCCTTTGATTCTAAATGACAGCTTTCCTGGGATAGAGCAATCTACGATGTAGGTCCCTGGTTTTCATAATTTTTAATATATCTTGCCAGTCCCTTCTTGCCTACAAAGTTTCTTTTAAGAAATCAGCTGACCATCTTATGGGAACTCCCTTGCAGGTAACTAATTACTTTTCTCTTGCTACTTCTAAGATTCTTTCTTTGCCTTTGGAAATTTAAGTTTGATGTGTCTTGGAGTGGGACTCTTTGCATCCATCTTGTTTGGGACTCTCTGTACTTCCTGGACTTCTGTGTCTGTTTCCTTCATCAAGTTAGGGAAATTTTCTTTCATTATGTTTTCAAGTAGATTTTCAATTTCTTACTCTTTCTCTTCTGTGAATATTGGAATGCTTGAAGTTGTCCCAAAGGGTCCTTACACTATCCTCATTTCTTGGATTCTTTTTTCTTGTTGTTCTGATTGGTTGCTTTTTGCTTCTGTATGTTCCAAATCATTAATTTGATTCTCAAGTTCATCCACTGTACTATTGAGTCCTTATAAATTGCTCCTTATTTTAATTAGTTTATTCTTCTTTTCTGACCAAATCATTTTTATGCTGTTGAGGTACTACTCATAAAGTGATCCTTGAGCATCCTCATAACCGGTGTTTTCAACTCTGCATCTGCTAAGGTAGCTTATCTCCACTTTGTTTGGTTCTTTTTGTTTGGTTCTGGAGTTTTGGTCTGATTCTATATTTATGCCATGTTGCTTTGTATCCTCATTTTGGCAGCCTCCCTGTGTTTGCTTCTATGTATTAAGTAGAGCTGCTATGACTTCCTGTTTTCATACCATGGCCTAAAGTAGTAGGTGTCCTGAAGGTTCCAGTGGCACAACCTCCCCTATCACTCAAGCTGGGTCCTCAAGGTATGCCCTCTGTGTAGGCTGAGTACACCCTCCTCTTGTAGTTCAGCCTTGATTACAGGTCAGTGGGAGGAATTTACCCAGGCCTGTCAGCTGCAAGGACTAGCTGTGACCACTGAACACCAACCTCGATCCTCCATGGAGGATCAACTGTGCAGGGGCAGGGTGGTGGTGCTCCAACATGGTCTGTTGCTGTCTACTGGGTGCACAGGCTCTGGGGTTCCCAGGTGGTGCTGGCCAAGGTCAGTCCCCACCTGTATTCTGCCTGAAGCCATCCAGCATGAGCTACAAAACCATCTGAGATGCTGCTCTTGTGCTGGGCTTGGAGGTTCCCAGACAAAGCCAATCTGTGAATCTAGGCTGTCTACTGCTAATGTCAGGCCTGGGGCCACTTAGCGGGTCAGGGGTTGGGGGCTCCCTGAGGCAGCTGTTGTTTGTGTGAGAGGATTTAGGAAGATGTGAAGCAGAAACCAAGTCAAGCCATTCATACCAAAGCCACTTTTAACAGCTTGGATGGGCCTGTAAGTTGGTGGGGGTGGAACCTCATGGAATTCCTAGGGTGAAGCAAACTGTGGACCCAGGCACCTGCCTACTGGCTCTGTGACTTTGTTGGGGGAAAGGATCAAAAATGGAACAATGGCCTCTGCCCACCATTCTGTGTGGGAGAAAGTGGTCCATTAGCTTTTGCCCTGATGCCAGACACTTCACTAAGCTGCCACCCTGGAGCTGGAGCTCAGAGGGAGTGCATCTGAGTAAATTTGTGTGCAGGTCCTTTAAGAGGAACTGCTTGAGAATCCAGCAGTTTCTTCCACCAACTCAATCCCTACTGGCTTTATAGCCACAAGTTATGGGGACTATCTTCCTAGCACTAGAACCTTGGTGTAGGGGGTCTGGTGTGGGGCTGGACCCCTTGGGCCCCCAAGATATCCTGCCTGAATTTTTACCAAGCACATGGGCTATGGGACCAGCTCGTTTCATTTTCTGCTCCTCCTACCATTGTGGATGAGTGTGGTTTCTTTAATTTTGTACTTGTTGGAGTTCTATTTAACTCAATTTCTGATGATTTCTCAGTGATGATTGTTCTGTACTTTTCAGTGTAATTTTTATGTGGTTGTGCAAGGAGGCAAGCTATGTTTACCTATGCCTCCATCTTGACTAGAAGTCCTCAAACAGTTTTCAAACACTTTGCTTTGATGCCTTTTTAGGGCTTCTGCCATTTTTTTGTTTCACCTCTTTCACATCAACAAACATTTCCCTTCAAGGGCTTTTTTCATCCAGGGAAACAAACAACCAACCAAAAATCACTCTGGTGAGATCAGGTTAATAGGGAGGTTGGGGCCTGGGAGTTATGCTGTTTTAGTCAAAAACTGCTGATCACTCAGCACCATGTGGGCAGGTGTGCTTGGTTGAAAGCGTCTTCCCCAGAATTCGCTGAAGCTGAGTGTAGCCTCTCACAACAGTATCAGCTGGTGCTCTGATACTGATGGGTTCAGAGAAGACACCTAGAGGTGGAAGCCTGTACTACAAGTAGCCTTGCTCTCCAGATAGTTCTGGCTTTCTTGGATTCCCCCTCATACATGCTCTATGCTGGCAATACAAATAAGAAAAGAAATTTGCCTTCCATTTGAGGAGGTAAATGTATAAAAACTGCAGGTGATAATTAGATAAATGTTATAATGGATATACTACACACGGTGAAATGAAATATACAAAAACAACAATCTTAATGGAGAGGAAGTTTATGAGTCACCAGTGACAAGGTGGGAAAGGCATGCTAAGCAGTGAGAACATACTTTATGGATGAGAGAATGCAGGTGTTTATCCCAGGGAATTCAATCATACAATAAATCTCTTAAATTGAAATTGGTATGAAAAGTAGGTATCTCAAGTATCCCCTTGTTGAAAGCAGCTCTGCACACTTCAGTACTGTTCTGGGTTATGCATAGGTATTTTTAAATTTCAAAAAAGTCAGTATTTAGAGGAATTATGTACAGCAATCAGATGTTAACTACAAATTGCCCTTAATGTTTTTCTGCAGAGGAGAGAGGATATGAATTTCTTGGCTTATTTTTAAGCTACAATGAATTTAGGAATTGCAGCCTCAGAATAGGTTGCTCCTCCCTTTGGGTCACCTAGACTATAACAAGAGGATAGCACTCTGGCTTCAGGAGGAGCCAGGGCTGCCCCTCATAGTTAATAAAACGTGGTGAGCTTGTTAGTTGCAACCACAACCTATTCATTGGCACAAGGAAGAGACAGGTATGATCAGCTGCTCTATCGCTGTATACTTTTCCAATATTCTTACTAGTGCAGAGGAATGGGGTGCTGCTCCAGGCCAGGGCAGAAGATACTTGCTCTTACTACTGCTGTGCTGAGGAATTTTGGTCCTTTATTAGAATTGAGAAATCACAGAGTAAACTCTATGGCCAAACGAAAATTTTGAAACGTAAAAGCAAAGAGTTTGTAAGCCCTAGCTGGTGGCACAGTGGATGAACGCTGGCCTGCGAACCCAAAGGTTGCTGGTTCGATTCCCAGCCAGGGCACATAACCAGGCTGCAAGCCAGGTCTCCAGCCAGGTCTATAGCTGGAGGCAGGTGAAAGGCAACCATACATTGATGTCTCTCGCCCTCTCTGCCTCTCTCCCTTCCCATCTCTTAAAAAATAATAAATAAAATCTTTAAAAAAAAAAAAGGTAGTTTTTATAGGGAATCAGGAGATTCCCTACAAGCTAGAGAATTTTAAAGATTACAAATTCTTGTGGGAAGTTGGTTTCATTGAAAAGGAGAACCTTTTTTTTTGTTTGTGTGATTATCCCTCATTTGTAATTCTAGAAATACTATGATTTCATGATCCATAATTACATGGAGTGTAGTAAGAGTTTTCTAGCGAATAATTTTCCTTTTGGAAAGCTTTAGTGGAAACCAAAAGCTGCTTCAGAAAGTTTGTTATTTTTCTATTACAAACATTTTTGGTGAAATGACTTATTTACCTGTTATTTGAAGTGACTGTCCCTATTAATTGTCCTCTTGCCTAACTGAGGTGTCAGAACTGGTAATCAGCAGGCTTTTCTATTTAATGCTGGAAGGACAAGCTGCTCATGATGACCCAACAGAGACAGGAGGAAGGCCTGTGAAAAGCGTGTATTCATCCAGCTCTAATCCTTGTTTTCAGACAGGCAGTATCTTTTAGTGTTCTCTAATTAGTGAAGAGATATGGTTGTAAATTCTTATAGACACCTCTTTAGTAAGACAGAGATAGATGCCTGGCTTGTTAAATCTTTGCTTTACATTTCCTTAAGTGAAATTTTAATATGAGCAGTTAGCAATAGAAAATAGGAAAAGTGTTTTTCCTCTTTATCTTTATTGCTGACATTATTGCAGATGTCTTTATTTTCAGAAAAGTGATTTTTAAATATATAATGATTGCTATTTTATCAGTACACTTTATTGTTATATTTTGTTTTTTAGCATCATTATAAATAGAAACTTGCATATTACTATATATAAGACAGTGCCTGTAAAGTAAAATACAGTTTTATTCTTCTGTTCCTGCTTGCTTGTTTTTTCCGCTGATCTCTTTGTATACATAAAATAATGTTTACCGATATGAAATAAATTCTTTCTGGGTCTGGTAAAATTGCTTCTACCATTCACCTAGGATATGTAAGCTAGGGAACAAGACATGTATATTTAGGCATACCAAGAGAAAATATATTGCTTCAGTGAACTGAATATAAAACATGATCAGTGAAAACACCTGGAAATCAAAAAGAATAGATTTTAGTTATGCTTCTCTTTTTCAAAGAACTTAAGTGCTTAGCTATTATTGTTAGTACTAGAGAAGTAAGTTGGCAGTGACATTTGAAATATGATAAATAAAAGCCTGCAGAATGTCTGCCTCTACTTTTAGCACTTGTCTGATTCCTTCTCCAGAAATTGCATAATGGAAACGACTGTAGAGTTAATGCGACTCTGATATAAAGCCTTCCTTGTTGTAATAAGTGTATTCTCTATTACTGTGTAATGATAAAGCCATAGTTATTGAAACCGGCAAAGTTATTGAAACAGAGGGATAGGAGCTTTTTGCCTTTATCACCTGTATTATTAATTGGAGATAATTACTGTGGAGCAGCTGGCTGTTGGTTTTAGGGAGCATCAATTGTTCTTCTCACCCAGCTGTTGACTAATAAGGATAGTCAACACATCTGTTTCAACAGCTGGTAATTAACAAAAGCCTAATTGCTGCAACTCTTTTAACATCCAATCTGTGAAAAAGAAGGGATGTAGAAGAATATTATTTACTTTGTGCTTTGCACTTTCTGAGACCAGTTTCTCTTTTTTCTTTCTCCCTCCACTTTTTTTTTTCCTTACTTTGAACACCACTGCCTTTGTATGGAACATTCAATGGCAGGAGAACACAATATGGTAATCCAGAGCTTAACTGTTTCAGATCTTTGTTGGTGCTTCTTATTGCAACATTTCTTTGCTAACTTGCAAGATAAAATGGATCAAAAGCATTTTGAGTAGTCCCATACAACAGTTAAAATCCGCAGCAGTGTGCCCTAGGCTGGTTGCTGTTGTCTGCAGCATCCAAAAGGAAACAGGGAAATCTCTTTTCTGTGCTTTTCACATGCTTATACACAACTCTCAAGTAATTTCCACACTCATATACAGAACTTTTGTTTGTTACTATATATATTAACAGAAATGAAGTCAGGTTTAGAAAGTCCTTTGGTTGAAAACTAAACTGTCATCTCTTAAAACTTTGCTTTTGTTTAATGCCTATATGTCAATGTAGTGTGTTCAAGAAAACTTTTCACTTATTAATTTTGTTTAGCCTGCTTTTCTTTAAAATGCGTTTTTGTCTTTATTTTTTTTTTTAATGCCTTTAATTCAGATAACTTCAATGACGTCTTGTTGAGTTTTGCAATAAGTGAGTAGGAAATTTACTGGCTTAGTCTTAGAAACCTGAGTAAAACAATTTCACACATGAAAGACTTATAAATTAACATTTCTTTTATTTGAATTTCTTCAACACCCTATTTCATTATGACCTGTTTTACTAAAATATCTTTCATAGAGCCTTGGTTATAAAGCTTTATATTTACATCTTTAAAATTATACATTTTTGCTAGTTATATATTAATGTTTACATGGTTAAATTTCTGTTTGCTTTTCTCCTAGCTTAAAATTTGCATGTGAAATATACCTTATTAAGAAGTTTTCTTTCTTTAAAAATACCATTTTCTAGTTACCTTGGCTGATTTGTCAATAGCATTTTCCATAGTCATTTACATTGTCTTTATAGTCTGCATGCATAAAAACTTCTTAATGAATGAAAAACCTATTTTCATTCATTGAAAATCACATAATACATTTATAAAATTTTACATTAATGTTAAGATTAATTGATAGAAAACAACTATTATCCTTATTTTAACATGAGTATCTGAAAATTCCTCAGCTGCACTGTTAGTCAAGTTCACTTGATTAAACTCGCTTCACTAACTTTTCAGTTGGCAATATCTCTATGCAGGCAGTTCTTTAATTGTCGTTAGGTATGTTGAAAGGTGTAGAAGAAATTCTACCCAAGTGCTTGCCATGGACTGAATTGCAGATTGCATAATTTTATTTTATTTTATTTCATTTCATTTCATTTATTTATTTATTTATGCTGGCAAGACAAGTTTATTTCAGCAGGTGTTCAGGTGTTGAAGTGTATTATACATGTAGTGAAAAAACATATACGATCCTGAACAAATAAACAAAATACTGCTGACTGAAATTCTAACTAAATAAAAGGGCACTGGCATGTAGAGAAATGTTTACAACTTGAGTGTAAAGGAGGGGAATATTGTCATTTTGGGAAATGTTTGCTTCTTGGGTTTAAATAGGAATTTAATTTTCTCTGTGTGCTCATGTTCTTAGGTAGTACCAGAGAAAGCAAGCTTAGTGAAAGGAATGTATTGTGCCTTGAGAAAGGAGAGTGGACTTTGGGGGGAAACTTACTTTCTAGATGAATCTTTAAGTGTTTTCTGGCACATACCCTTTTTTCCGTAGGAAATGACCTCACGAACAAATGGCATGGTGGACAGAATTCTGCTCAATCATTTCATAGGTGTTTTCTGAGGACTATAAATACCACCTGATTAACTTGTTTTCTAGATGTTAAAAGAGGCAAATAACATTAAATGATGAGTAGGTTGTTAGTGAAACCAGTGAGATGACCAGTGGTTCTGTAACATCAGTAGGAAACACTTTCAGGCATATTGTCAAGAAGTCTAAGAGGCCAAACATCTAATTCAATCTCACAACAAACTTAAAGCCATGGTAGTATTTCCTGAGAACAGGGTTCATTCAATGAAGGGATAAAGATTCCAAAGTCTGAATTAATGCACAGGCAATGCTTCAAAACAAATGTTACTTATGACTTAAAATGTAAATAATATACAGATATTTAATGACATCATAAAAATTAAAAATACAAGGAAAAGATTTGAAAGTAAATGGCACTAAATGGAAAAACAGCTAGAAATTGGAGTAACTATTACCCCTGGAATTAGAACAGTAGGATATAATGGTATGTTTAAACTTGGAGAAGCGGTTGGCAGAGTAGTAAATGCACAGACTCAGGATTATGTACTGTACTGGTAGTCAAGTGTTCTGAGTTTATATTCTGGTTCTGACACTTTTATTTATAACATGAAAACTGAGAGGTTTTAAGTAAATCATTTCCTACAAGTAGTAGTTCTACCCTGTGCACTCTTTTTTTCCCTGATGGCTTCACACTGTTAAAGGCAGTTATAGGGAATGCTTTAATTTCTGCTTTTTAGCATTTATCAATTAAACTACAGCATACATATTATAATCTCCTGTTTACAAAAAAGTGATTATATGAAAACTGTGTTAAATTGGAATGTGTGGCAATTATTGGAAGTCAGACACACAGCAAGCTTATGGCACAGTTTATTGCTCAGCTGTGCTCACTGTTGTAGTGATTAAGACCATTAAACTGTTTCAAATAGTTATAATTCTTAATTTAGATAGTGTTTAGTGTAGAACAAGAGAGGCTGTTGTTTAAGGACAGGAAACAAAAAGAAATGCTAATGTCACACAAATAATACAAACCTTAAAAGCAATGATTCTGGGAATTTATCTCATGATGCTCTTAACCATCTGATCAAAATTATAATGTAGCCAATCTTTATATCTCAATACTCCCATAAAAAAATGTTTAAAGAGAAAAATGTTGTTGGGGGATAAATACCAAGTTTTTACTTGTTTTTTATATATTTGGATTTTAGTTCAGACAGCTTCACAGTGGATTGTTTCAGAGAAGGGCTTGCAAATGGAAACCTGAAATATTTTCTTATATCTATTTTAAATAATTCAGGAAAAAGTATTAAAATAAATAAGCCCAACTAACTGTACCAAATCTAAAAATCCTAAACATTAATTTATAAGGACAGTTGGTCTATTTTCTAATGGTATATGTGTTAAATTTCAGTATAGACTTCTCCTTCCTGCAATGTAGTCAGAAGACACTGTACCAACACTTCCACCGATAACCTGCCAGGTTCTGTACAAAATGTAAAAAATTCCATGCATCACTAGACTCAGAATAAAATAGAGAAAATCCTTCAAAGATTTTACTTCAAAAAAATAAGAGTTGAACCAATGATAGCTCCTCTCCAATAGTAAGCGAACAGATGGTCCACAGCTGCACCAGGGAAAAACATCTATCGATCTACTTTGATCTTCAGTTAGGACCCCAAACCTTAGACTAGCAGCCAGGGAAGGAAGCTGAGCCAGAAACACCAGCATTAATCCTGGCTACTTGAAACTTATTTAGGAATCGTTTCTCCTGGTTTCCTGATGAAACAGAGAAAAACCATTCTTACAGAAAGCTTCCTCAATTTAGTCCAGCAGGATTCCCATAGATGATAATCAGGAAAATACGAATTCAAAACCAAAGATCAGTCAAGCACATAAAGAAGAAAACCATCATGAATTAAAGTCAATAGGCACAACAAATCCAGTGGAAGAACATATGCACACATGTGACTGCACACATCAAACAATAAAGTTACCTAAATAATATAGAATATATATTATGAAATGCTTCAAGGAATATATAAATAAATAAAATGTGAATCATAACCGTGAGTAAATCTAGGAAACACCAAGAGACAAGTCTGAAAAAGAATCACGTGAAGTTTGTAAAAAAAAATCTGTTTTGAAGTAAATCACGCTAGGAGAACTTAAACATCAGATTACATACACCTAGACAAAGAATTAGTGAACAGGAAGAATATTAGAATATATCTGAAAGGTTACCCACAATCTTACACCAATAGATGAAACAAAGTTATGGGATTTAGAGTAAAATAGTGCAACAAATATTTAATTGGGATCCCAAAAGTAGAGATTACAGACAGTTGAGGGAAAAGCATTATTAGAACAGAAAGTGACAGACTTTTCTGAAACTAATGAAATATCAATAGGACAAAAAAATAGAGATACACACCTAGTGACATCATAATGAAACAGAAAAATTCTATTATCAAAGAGATAATCAGTAAGTAGCCAGCTAAAGGAAAAAGACACATTACTTCTGAATGAATCTTTAGGCTTGGATTCACTTAGGCAATGGAAGTCAGGACACATTGTAATAATACTTACAATGTGCTGAAATGAAATAACTGGCAATTTAAAATTAAATACCCATCATGGATAGCCTCCGAGAATGAATATGAAACAAGCACATTTTCAGTCAACTAAAAATTGAGTTAGTCATCTTTAGGTTTTTATTAAAGAAACTTTAAAAGGCTATTGTTTAAAATTAGGAACATGGTCCTGGCCAGGGGGCTTAGTTGGTTGGATCATCATCCTGTACACCAAAAGATTGTAGGTTCAGTTCCCAGTCAGGGCACGTACCTAGGCTGCAGGTTTAATTCCTAGTCAAGTGTGTACAGGAGACAACTGATAGATGTTTCTCTCTCACAACATTGTTTCTCTCTGACTCTCCTATCTCTCTCTAAAATTAATAATAATAAAATTAGAAACATGATTTTGTAAGGAACCTCCCAACTGGAAGTAATGAAACATTAAAGAAATTTGACAAATAGACATACACATTCTTTAATATATTTTATTGATTATGCTAGTACAGTTGTCCCAATTTTCCCCTTTTACCTCCCTCCACATGGTAGCCCCAAATTTTTACCAGCAGTCCACCCCACTCAGTTCATGTCCATGGGTCATGCATATAAATTCTTTGGCTACTCTATTTCCTATACTGTACTTTACATCCCCACAGCAATTCTGTAGCTATCTATTTGTACTTGTTAATCCCTGTACCTCTTTCCCCATTCTCCCCCTTTCTCCTCCCAGCTGATAACCTTCCAAATGATCTCCATATCTGTGAATCTGTTTCTGTTGCGCTTGTTTGCTTAGTTTGTTTTAAATTCAGTTGTTGATAGTTGTGAATTGATTGCCATTTTAATGTTCATCATTTTGATCTTCTTACTTGTCTTCAATAAGTCCCTATAACATTTCATATAATAATGGCTTAGTGATGATGAGCTCCTTTAGCTTTACCTTGTCTGGGAACCACTTTACTTTCCCTTTCATTCTAATTGGTAGCTTTGCTGGATAAAACAATCTAGGTTGTATGTCCTCTCTTTTCATCACTTTAAATACTTCTTGCCAGTCCCTTCTTACTTGCAACATTTCTTTTGAGAAATGAGTTGATAACCTTATAGGAACTCCTTTGATAACCTTATAGGATCTCTTCTTTTCTCTTGCTGCTTTTAAGATTATCTCTTTATCCGTAACCTTTAGCTTTTTAATTATGATGTGTCCTGGTGTGGTCCTCTATGTGTCCATCTTGTAGAGGATTTTCTGTGCTTTCTGGACTTCCATGTCTATTTCCTTCACCAAATTAGGGAAGTTTTCTTTCATTATTTTTTCAAATAAGTTTTCAGTTTCTTGCTCTTTCTATTCTCTGGCATCCCTGTGATCCAAACGTTGGTACATTTGAAGTTGTTCCAGAGGCTCCTTAGCCCATCGTTGATTTTATATTTTAATTTTTTTGATTCTTATTTCTTTTCACTGTTTTGATTTATTGTTTTTTTCTGATGTTCCAAATCATCGATTTGATTCTTTTTTTAAATTGATTAATGTATTGTTGTTGTATCAGAGTTGTCCCATTTTCCCCCATTGCTGTCCCCTGCCCCATCCACCCATCCCCTCTCCCACAGTCAGTCTACCTCATTGTCCATGCCCATGGGTCATTCTTACTAGTTCCTTGACTAAACCCTTCCCCTTCTTTCCCTTCCCCCATTCTTCTGGTTACCATCAGTCTGTTGATTTGATTCTTGACTTTATCCACTCAACTGTTGGTTCCCTGTAAATTATTTTTTATTTCACTTAATCAAACTGTAATTTCTGCCATTGGTAAATACCAATGCTTTTGGAGTAGCCAGTGAGTTTCTTGAGCATCCTTATAACCAGTGTTTTGAATGCTATATATCTAGTAGATTGCTTGTGTCCATTTTGTTTAGTATTTTTCTGGAGTTTTGTTCTGTTCTTTCATTTGTGCCATATTTCTTTGTCTCCTTATTTTGGCAGCCTCCCTGTGTTTGTGTCTGTGTATTAGGTCAAGCTGTTTTGACTTTCTGCCTTAGTAGCATGGCCAAAAGTAGAAAAGCGCAGCCACAAGTTGGATGGGGGTAGAGCCTCAGGTAACCACCAGGGTAGGGCAACTCATGTGGATGAAGTTGATGGAGTCTCATTTATAGTATTTCTACTTTGTGTGGAGGAGGGCTCAGAAATGAAACAGTGGGCACTGCTGTGCCACTGGGGTTTTGTTCAGGAGGAAACTGTCTCCTGGCACTCACCCTGTTTCTAGACACTTTTGTTTCTTCCCATGTTGCCAGTGGTGCCCTTCCACCTGCTGCCTTGGGATTAGAGTGTAGAGGATGTGAGTCTGCATACTTCCTAAGTCTGTTTCAGGCAAGAGGAAAAGCCTGAGATTCTTGCAGTTTCTCTCACCACCCTAACCACCACTGGTTTTTACAGCTCGAAGTTATGAGGACTTGTTTTCCCAGTACTGAAACCCTGAGCTGGGTGGTCTAGTATGTGGCTGGGATCCCTCAATCCCAAGGTTTCCCTCCTAATTCTTTTCCACCACATTTGTGTGTGGGACCACTCATTCCCCATCTCCACATGTCTGCCCCTCCTACCATCTCTTCCCTTCCTACCAGTCTGGACAAAAGTAGCTTTTTAAATTCCTTGGTTGTTATATTTCCATAGAGCTTGATTTTCTGATGATTCTGGGTGATAGCTGTTTTGTAGTTTAATTATAATTTTTGCTGTGGTTGTGCAAGGCAGAGAGCTATGTTTACCTATGCTTCCATCTTGACTTGAAGTCCCTCCATGCACATTGTCTTAACAAAATCATATTAATAAAGTTCTTCGAGGCTTAAACCTAAATGAAATGAATAAGAATACATGTTTTAAAGTACCAAGTAAATAAGGTGGGCAGTAAGTATAGTTAAAGGCTTATAAGGCCCTCTCATTGTCCAGAAGTATTAATATTAGATTTGTATGTCAGTCTTCTATCTTGTAATTTCTGAGATAACCATTAAAAATTATATAACATTAAAAATTGAAGTGGGAGAAATGGGATGACTATAAAATAACCCAAAAGATAGCAATAAAATATGATTTATAAAGGTGAAAGAAATGTAATTAGTGGGATAAATAAAAAACACATAATAAGATTAGGTATTTAATCCCAAATTTATTGGTGATTACAGCAATAGGATCAAATGCTCCATTTAAAAGACCAAGAATGTTAGAATGTGGTCAAGAAAGAGAAAACACCATATGATTTCACTTACATGTGGAATCAAATGAACAAAATAAACTAATAGAATTGACGCGTACATATTAGAGAACAGACTGGCAGCTGTCAGAGGGGGATTGGGAGACTGGGTGAAGAAGGTTAAGGAATTAGGCCAAAAAATAAATAAATAAAACAGAAACAGACAACAGTAGGGTAATTGCCAGAGAGTAAGGGTGGGGGGTGAGGCGGAGAATAGGGCAAAGGGAGATAAATGGTGTTGGAAGGAGACTTGACTTTGGTGAGTACATGATGCAATATACAGAGGATATTTCATTGAGTTGTACACTTGAAATCTGTATGGTTTTATTAACCAATATCCCTAATCAATTCAATTTTTTAAAAAGTGTTAGACTGGAAAAAATACACTTTAATGATCATATCCAAATCTAAGCATATAAAAGATTGAAATCAAAATATGTAAAAGATATGCCATGCAAATGCTAATAAAAATGTTGTTTAAACTATATTAACATCAGATTAACTAAAACTAAATGAACAATTTAAAGCTACAATTTTAATAACTCTCTTTGCTTTGTATATAATAGTTGAGTCACTGACAAATGGTTTCCTGTCACAATGCAGTGCTACCAGGCCAGCTTGGGGTCACACTGTCACAGTTAACTTTTTCCTTTCTGTCATTATATGTCCTGAAGAAACTGTTCTAGAGCAGTGTGAATTTCATGTACTTTTTTCATTTCAGACAGGTTTTCATTTTAGACAGAACAAGTATATCAAAAATGTGGCCACCATTTCCTTTTTTATCTTTTCAGGTACCTCAACCGAAACACATAAAGACAACAGAAATAGTCTGGCTTTATGCATACCTGCAGCCTATGGTACTCTGGAGCCATAGCTTGCAAACTATGGCTTCTGTATTAGCTGCCTGCTTTTGTAAATAATGTTTTATTGGCATCTAGCTGTTCATATTCATTTATGTATTATTTATGGCTCTTTCATCTACAACAACAGTTGATAGTTGCGATGGAGACTATAGCTCACAAGTCTAAAATATTTACTATCTAGACCTTAATGGCCCTGCTCTGGACTCCCATGTGGCTTGAGTTTGCACTTTAAGCCTAATCCCTTCAACCTTACTTACCAATTACTTGGTACAATACTATTCCTTACTGATATCAGTTTTCACAATAACTTAACATGATACATTCAATTGTGTCTATTACACAGCTTACATATTTGTTCTCTTTGATGTGCCTCTAAGTTATCTCATTTTGTCCTTACATAATAATCCTGAGAGATAGATATTGTCACCCCTGTATTACCAACGAGAAAACTGAGGTTTAAAGTATAAACCTCAGTTTGCTGGTAGCCAAACCAAAGTTTGCTGTTAATCGTTGTTCTATAGTCTAGCTGCCATACTCCTCTCCACTCTCCCTTTCTTTGTTTCATAGATTCTGCTTACTGCCCAGGGGTCATTTTCTGACTATGACTATTTTAATTTCCACTTCTATTCTAGACTGTCTCCTTCCCTTTCTTCTTTTTTTCTTTTTTTTTTTAAATTTTATTGTTGTTGTATTACATCCATCCCCTTTTTGCTCCCCTCTGTCCCCCTCCCCACCCACCCATTCCTTCCCTTTCTTATGTCACTTAATCACTAGACACAGCATCTATGACTGCTTTTACGTTAGGAATCTCATCATCCCTGTCTTGGAGAAGCTAAAACCTAACCTTTAAGGAATCACTTTTAAAGAGCCATATGGTACACTTTGGTCATAGGCTGTGGTAAGCAATTCAGGTCTTTCTGTGAGGGGGAAGTATAATTGAAATGTGATCCTTTTTATTCCTCTCATACTAGCTTTTAATATTTTTAGATAGACTTTTGTAAGATACTTAGTTACATTTCCCTACTAAGTTCTTAACCTACTTCTGAGGCTAAAAAGACAAATACTGGGATCATTGTTTGAACAGCTGTCTAATTAGTCCTATTGTTTGAAAATATCTAATTAGGTATTTTATAGATGTGTTTAATAATATAGTCTATATATTTATAGTTACTCTGCAAAACAATTGTTAAAACAACTAACATACATATTAAACAATACCATAGGAAATGCAGTCTCATACAGAATAAGAAATGCTTTTTTTGGGAAACTTGTATTCTAGTTCCCACTTTCCGTTTTAACCAGCTGTGAAACCTTGGGCAATTTCCAAATGTTTCCCTAAATATGTTGTATTAGTAACAATTTTCTCATCTATTAAAGTAGGGGACTTGTATTATCTTTCAGGTCTTATTCAGATCCTAAATTATTTGGTTCTGTGATTTAATTTGTACTGTATGTTTCTTTATTTAGCAGATATCACACATAAGATCAAATGCCTTTGTTCTCTGATAAAAAACAGAGTTCTGTTAATGATCTTGGAGTTACCAAAGGAACTCCAATAAAATTATTACCATTAAAAACACATTCAAGCCAAACATAACAAGATTTTAAAGTAAGATAAAAGTGGTTTCTCCATGAAAGCTAACATAGTGGTCAGTGATACGAATACTGCTGTGTTTCCTTTGTTTATCATTCTAAATTACTAGGGAAAAAAAACTCTAAAGAAACAGCATAGTTCATTTCTAATGCAGTGGCAGTACATATGGTTGCTCTATTTAGATGGCACTGTTTAAGATATATTGTTTAGAAATAATGAGACATTTAATTATATGACTAACATAACATAGTTAACCAACTGTTTTCTCAGTCACTTCATGTAAGTAAGTCCGGGGGATGTGATGTGCAGTATGGTAACTAAGGTTAACAGTACAGTATCATGTATTTGAAAGTTACCAAAAGAATAAGTCTTAATGTCACAAGAAGAAAATTCTCAACCATGTAAAGTAATAAACTTGTTGTGGTAATTATTTTGCAATATTTTTATACATTAAATCATTATACAACTAAGAGTGCTATACATTGATTATATTTCAATGAAAACAGAAAAAGATGTTACTAGGAAAATTTAAGGTATACTAAGAAGATACTGAAAGTATAAAACATACACCAATTAAACTGTCAAATTCTATTATCAGTAAGTGTTTTCAAATGATGATTTAACTTCATTATTTCACCTAGAATTAGTTCAGCTGTTCTTTCCAGGTGTTTTAAACAATACCTTTTATTTTTATTTTTAATAGTTTATTTTAATTTTATTTTTCTATTACTGCTTAACCCCCTTATACCCTCCTCTACCCACTTCTGTCCCTCCACAGTCACCACACTGTTGTCCATGTCTGTAAGTTCTTTTTCTTTTTTTGCTCAATCCTTCCACCTCTCAAGCCACCAACCCCCATAGCTCTTAGCCTGCTCTCTATGAGTCCGTTTCCATTTTGCTTGTTAGTTCAGTTCATGAGATTCCACATATGATTGAAATCATTGTTCTTGTCTTTTTCTGGCTGGCTTATGTCACAGCATAATTAAATACCTTTTACATGTTAGGAAACAACTATGAAAGGTAATTAGAAGACACATAAAGTTGAAAGTTGTAGAGTACACCACTGGAGACTGCCATCAAAACTTCAGCATTTTCCCTATATAAAAAACAAAAGAAAGGATTAGGAATATTGGACAAGATGGTGATTTTGTGTGAGTGGGTTAAGGAGAAGAGAAAAATTTCAAGACACATGCAAAATATTTTGGAAAATATTTTGGTATGGCTCACAAGAGAATCATTGTTTTGGATATTGAGTTACTATCATTTTACATTGTAACATTGCTCTATGTTTATTACAATAGATATCTTAGAAGTGCAGTTGGCCCAATATTTTTCTGCATAAATTTACAGTGTGGTTAAAATCCATAACAGCTTCGATTCAATAAAATTTGGTGATAAGTTTATAAAGGTTTTTTAGAGTGTTAAAAGTATAATTGTGGTTAAATATACTTAGGAGCATTTTTTTGTTACAATAAATTGTTGAATTTAGGAGGGCATCAAGATAAATGTTTTAACCCTGGCTAGTAGCACAATGGATAAGGTGCCAGCCTGCGAACCCAAAGGTTGCAGGATCGATTCCCCAGTCAGAGCACATAACAAGGTTGCAAAACAGGTCTCCAGTCAGGTCTGTGGCTGGAGGCAGGTGAAAAACAACCATACATTGATGTCTCTCTCCCTCTCTGCCTCTCTCTCTTCTCCTCTTTCTAAAACTAATTAAAAATAAAATCTTTAAATAAAAAAAAAGATAAATGTTTTTATAGGCAAATTTTAGTGGAATAAGCAGCAGAATATTTATATCCTTCCTACTATTAGGGACAAACGCACCAGCAACACAGTTTGAACATGACTTGGCAAAGCAGAAGACCCAACTAAGAGTACACACATGACTCCCAGTTACAAGACTTGTTTATGCCAATAACATTAGGTGGAATAAAACTGAATATAAATGATGTGCATAATTATCTGAAGTACAGCAACAAGTTTCTTGATTTTCCCTTGGGCAGGAGCTGGGTAGAGGTTGGAGTATGAGTGAAGAGTTAGAATAAAGGACAAAAAATGGAATTATATGCAGGTAGGCTTGAGTGATACATAAAAAGGTAACGTGGGAGGCCATTCTGCGTCTGCAGTCAGTTCAGCCTGTGTTGCTCATGCACCTCTCCCTAATACTAGTGAGAGTATAAATATTCTGCAGTTTACTCTACCAACATTTGCCTATAAAGACACTGTAACCACCTCCTCCCACAGGCACAACAAACACAACTACATATGAAACAATTCCCTCTGAAAAGAACTTGAGAGCTAGCAGAGGTACACTCTTCCTAAAACCCTTCCCATGGTGCAGTGGCCCAGAGTCAGGGGGGACCTCAAAAAAACAAAGAAAAGAACATTAATGTAAATTAATTTCCTCCTTAAGAAGCAGGGGGTTTGTACCCACGCAGGTACCTTAGCCCTCAGTTTTTGCACTAGAGAGATGAGTCCCCAAGACATTTGGCTTTGAAAGCCATGTTCACACTCAGGACAAACACAGGACTGTAGGGAACAAAGATTTCACTCTTAAAGGACTTATGCATAGACTTGCCTGCCCCAGGACACAGCACAAAAAGCCAGTCTGAGGGGAGTCTGGACCATTGGTGAAGGAGTTCACCTGTTAGGCTTGGAGGACCTTTCAGGAGGCATAAATCTATTTGGGTTCTCTTTGGGAATGGTACACTGACAGACACCATTTTTACCAGCTCCCTCTACCTTGCTGGTATCAGTACAGATGGGTACCATTTTGCACCCCAATGTTAACCTGCTAACAGAAGCAGGCAAACAGAACTACCCAAATGCCATGTCATTCATACAACCTGACAGACTTGACTGACAAGCAGCTCCAGCCCTCCACACAGCTCACTGCACCCTGCAGCACACAGGGAGGACACCAGATGCCTGTTGAGCACCAGGATCAGGTTGCCAGGGGAGGCAGCGTCTCTGGATGTCACAGATCTGAAATAATCAGAGAAAGAGCTTGAGAGATAACCAAGAGCTAAGGCAAGGTTAAAGGGTCACACTTGTCTGTTGTACATAGAGCCATTTTTTCTAGACATGGGGTAGCTATTTAGCATAATACACAGAAACAAACAGAAAATGATTCACAATGAGGAAACAAAGGAATGTGTTCCAAATTAAAGAATAAGGTAAAACCCCAGAAAGAAAACTCTGAAACAGAGGTTTTACTTGATAAAGAGTTCAAAGTAATGATCATAAATATGCTTACCAAACTAAGAGGAAGAAAGGATTAACACATTGAGAAGTTCATCAAAGAGATACAAAACATAAGGAAGTACCAAACAGTACTTGCAGAGATGAAAATATAATAACTGAATAGAAAAAAAATACATAAGAGGGAATCAACAACAGACTAGAGGACACAGAAGAATGGATCAGTGACTTGTAACACATGATAGTGGCAATTACCCAAATGAAACAAAAGGAAAAAAAATAAGGATAGTTTAAGGGACCTATGAACAATATCAAGCTTATGGACATTCACATTATAAGGATCCCAGAAGAAGACAAAGAGAAAAGGGCAGAAAACTTACTTGAAGAAATAATGGCTGAAAATTTACTTATCCTGGGGAAGGAAAGAGATATCCTTGTTCAGAAAGCACAAAGAATCCCAAACAAGATGAACTCAAGGAAATCCACATCCCAAGACACATTATAAGTAATTTAAAGTTAAAAGTGAAAGATAAAGAGAGGATCTTTAAAGCAGCAAGAAAACAACAGCTAGTTACATATAAGGGAAACCTCATAATTCTGTCACCTAATTTTTTTGGTAGAGACTATGCAAGCCAGAAGGGATTGGCATGATATAGTTGAAGTGTGGGAAGGGAAAAACCTCCAACTAACACTCTGTCTGGTAAGGTTATCATTCAGAATTGAAGAAGCAAGTTTCCCAGGCAAGCAAAAGCTAAAGGAGTTCATCACCTCTAACATGGCCTGATAAGAAATTTAAAGGGAGAGGGGGGAAGATGGCGACAGAGGAGAGAGCAGTGCTGATGGTGTTCTCGAATACCAGAGCAGCTAGAGGACAGGATAGGGAGCGCGAGACGTCTTCAGGTCCCGAAGAACTGGACTGGTCAGCATCTGGACACAGGGGAGCACAGCCCAGTGGCAGCGGAGACTTACAGGAAAACAGCCCACAGGTCCAGAATACAACCAGACAGCCCAAATAAAGGACACACCAAGAACAACAAGTGGAGAAAATCTGGGAGAATGCAACATTGAACTCCACAAATCTACTATCACAGAAGGGTGCTCAACTAAGGCAAGGAAGCAAAGCAGGTTAACCAAAGGAAAAAGCAAAAAAACAAAAAGCAAGCAACAACAGACACACAAAATGGGGGAAAAAAGAATCAGTCCATCACCAAAAGGAAAGGAAGAATCCCCAGAAAGACCACAAAATGAAACAGGGGCACCTGAAACATCAGATAAGGAATTCAGAAGAATGATACTAGAGAAGCTCAGTGAGCTCAGCCACATCAAAGAAAGCTATAAACAACTTCAGGAGAACTACAAAGAACTCCAGGGAAGTTAGAAGGAACTTACTGAGAACTACAACAGCATGAAAAAGGACATGGAAACTATCAATAAGTGCCAGGAGGAAATGAAGAATACAATTTCTGAATTGAAGAATACAGTAGAAGGAATCAACAGTAGGCTAGAGGAAGCAGAGGACCGGATCAGCGAGTTGAAGGATAATGTAGACAAATACTCCAAGACAGTACAAGAGAATAAAAAAAGGCTGAACATGACTGAAGAGGGGTTAAGAGAGCTGCAGGACAACATGGAACATCCATATCATAGGGATACCAGAAGGAGAAGAGAAACAAGGAATGGAAAACCTGTTCAAAAAAGTCATAATAGAAAATTGCCCTAACATGATGAGTGAAAATATAAATCCAGTTCAGGGAGCACAGAGGGTCCCAATGAAGATCAATCCAAACAGACCAACACCAAGACATATTATTATTAAAATGGCTAATCTCAAAGACAAAGAGAGAATCCTAAAAGCATCAAGAGAGAAAAGACAAATAACATACAAAGGGGCTCCAATAAGGCTATCAAATGATTATTCAACAGAAACAATTCAAGCCAGAAGGGAATGGCAAAAAGTATTTCAAGTCATGGGAAACAAAGGCCTGCAACTAAGAATACTCTACCCAGCAAGGCTCTCATTCAAGATAGAAGGAGAAATAAGGAGCTTCCCAGACCAAAAAAGACTAAAAGAATACATCTCTACGAAACCAGCATTGCAAAAAATGCTAGCAGGTCTGCTTTAAAAATAAGTAAATAAATAAAATGAAGAAACAGAGAAAGCCAAAGAGAAATACAGACACAAAGGGAGAAAATGGCAATGAATAAGTATCAATCAATAATCATCTTAAATGTAAATGGATTAAATGCACCAATCAAAAGAAATAGGGTAGCTGAATGGATAAGACAACATGACCCACATATATGCTGTCTTCAAGAGACCCGCCTCAGAACAAAAGATCGACACAGATTGAGAGTAAAGGGATGGAAAACTATATATCAAGCAAATGGACATGGAAAAAAAAGCTGGAATAGCAATACTGATTTCAGATAAAATAGATTTTACAATGAAGGACATAAAAAAGGACAAAGATGGGCATTTCATAACCTTAAGGGAACAATCCATCAAGAAGAAATAACTCTGATAAACATATACGCACCCAACATAGGAGCTCTGAAATATATAAGGAAAATCTTGGAAGACTTTAAGAAAGACATAGACAGCAACACACTAATAGTAGGGGATTTTAATACCCCACTATCAACAATGGACAAATCTTCCAAACAAAAAATCCCCATTGTGTGGCATTGAACAACACTCTAGAGGAAATGGACCTAACTGATGTATACAGAGTCTTTTACCCCAAAGAAGCAAAATACACATTCTTTTCAAATGCACATGGATCATTCTCCAAGATAGACCACATGGTATGTCACAAGACAAGCCTCCACAAATACAGGAAAATGGAAATCATACAAAGTATCTTCTCAGATCACAAT
>PVIW01006253.1:55522-90714 GCA_004026585.1 Noctilio leporinus | reverse complement strand
ACCACTGAAGGCCTATTCCTTGTATTCATATACTTGGTTCTGTTTTGCTTGTTGTTAGTTTTGCTCATTATTGTCCCGTAAGAGGTGAGATCATATGATATTTGTCCTTCACTGACTGGCTTATTTCACTAAGCATAATACTCTCCAGTTCCATCCATGTTGTTGCAAAGGGTACAAGTTCCTTCTTTCTTTCTGCTATATAGAATTCCATTGTGTAAATGTACCAAAGTTTTTTGATCCAATCATCCACTGATGGCGCTTAGGCTGTTTCCAGCACTGGGCTATTGTAAATAGTGCCGCTATGAACATAGGTGTGCATAGGTTCTTATGAATTGGTGTCTCAGGATTCTTTGGGTATAGTCCAAGTAGTGGAATTGCTGGATCAAAAGGCAGTTCCATTTTTAGTTTTTGAAAGAAACCCCATACTGTTTTCCACAGTGGCTGCACCAGCCTACATTCCCACCAACAGTGTATGAGGGTTCCCCTTGCCCTGCATCCTTGCCAATAGTTGTTTGTTGATTTGTTGATGATTGCCATTCTGACAGGTGTGAGGTGGTATCTTAATGCAGTTTTAATTTGCATCTCTCTGATGACTAGCGATGTTGAGCATTCCTTCATATGCCTCTGGGCCCTTTGTATATCTTCCTCAGTGAGTTGTCTGTTCAGGTCCTTTGCCCATTTTTTAATTGGGCTGTCTGTCTCCTTGGTGTTGAATTGCATTAGTTCTTTATATATCTTGGAGATCAGACCCTTGTCTGAGGTATCATTGGCAATTATGTTTTCCCGTACAGTTGGTTCACTTTGAATTTGCTGGTGTTTTCTTTAGCTGAACAGAAACTTTTCAATTTGATATAGTCCCATTTGTTGATTCGTTCTTTGATTTCTTTTGCCCATGGTGAAGTATCAGTAAACATATTTTTGCGTAGGATATCTGAAAGTTTACTGCCTATATTTTTCTCCAGGACCTTTATGGTGGCACTGCTTATATTTAAATCCTTTATCCATCTTGAGTTTAGTTTGGTGTATGGTGTAAGTTGGTGGTCTAGTTTTATCTTTTTGCATGTTGCTGTCCAGTTCTCCCAACACCATTTGTTGAAGAGACTGTTTTTACTCCATTGGATGTTCCTTCCTACTTTGTCAAATATGAGTTGACCATAGAGTCCTGGGTTAATTTCTGGGCTCTCTATTCTGTTCCATTGATCTAGATGTCTATTCTTATGCCAGTACCATGCTGTTTTGATGACAGTAGCCTTGTAGTATTGTTTGAAGTCCGATATTGTGATTCCTCCTACCTTGTTCTTCTTTCTCAAGATTGTGGTGGCTATTCGTGGGCGTTTTGGCTCCGTATAAATTTTTGAAGTATTTTTTTCTATTTCTGTGAAGTCTGTCATTGGTATTTTAATTGAGATTGCATTGAATATGTAGATTGCTTTGGGTAGTATGGACATTTTAATGATGTTAATTCTTCCCATCCATGAGCATGGTATATGCTTCCATTTATTTGTATCTTTATTAATTTGTTTCTTCAGTATTCTGTTGTTTTCCAAGTATAGGTCCCTTACCTCTTTGGTTAAGTTTATTCCTAAGTACTTTATTTTTCTTGTACTTAATTTGTCATGGTAATTAGAATTTATTTTCTAGCTACAATCTCTGCTGTTTCATTTTTGGTATAATAAAATGCTTTTGATTTCTGGATATTGACTTTATATCCAGATATTTTGCTAAATTTGCTTATTAGGTCAAGTAAGTTTTTGGTGGAGTCTATTGGGTTCTGTATATAGACTATCATATCATCTGCAAATAATGACAGTTTGACTTCCTCCTTTCCAATTTGAATACCCTTGACTCCTTTTTCTTCTCTGATATCTATGGCTAGAACTTCCAAAACAATGTTGAACAGAAGTGGAGAAAGTGGACAGCCTTGTCTTCCTGATCTTAGGGGGAAATCTTTTAGTTTTTGACTATTGAGTATGATGTTAGCTTCAGGTTTCACATATATGGACTTTATGATATTGAGGTATGCTCCCTTTCTTCCCATTTTGCTAAGTGGTTTTTTTTTTTTTATCATAAATGGGTACTGTCCTTAATCAAATGCTTTTTCAGCATCAATTGATATGATCATATGGTTTTTGACTTTCATTTTGTTGATGTGATGTATTACATTTAGTGACTTGTGAATGTACCATCCTTGTGTCCCTGGGATGAAACCAATTTGATCATGCTGTATGATCTTTTTAATGTATTGCTGGATCCTGTTGGCCAATATTTTATTAAGAATTTTAGCATCTATATTCATCAGAGATATTGGTTTATAGTTTTCTTTCTTGTGTCTTGACCTGGTTTTGGGATTAGAATAATATTGACCTCATAGAAAGAGTTTGGGAGTCCTCTATCTTCTTGGATTTTTTAGAATAAGTTAAGAAGGATAGGAGTTAGTTATTCTTTAAATGTTTGGCAGAATTCACCTGTGTAGACATTTGGTCCAGGGCTCTTATTCTTTGGGAGTTTTTTATTACTTTTTAAATTTCACTAGTTGATATTGGTCTATTCAGGCTTTCTGCTTCTCTGGATTCCATTTTGGTAGATTATACATTTTCAGCAATGTGTTCATTTCACCCAGGTTGTCATATCTCTTCTCATATAGTTGTTTGTAGTAATTTCTTACAATTCTTTGTATTTCTGAAATATCAGTTGTAGTTTCTCCTTTGTCATTTCTGTTTTTGATTATGTGGATCCTATCTCTTTTTTTCTTGATGAGTCTGGATAAACGCTTGTCGGTTTTGTTTATTTTTTCAAAGAACCAGCTCCTGGACTTATTGATTCTTTGAATTATAGTTTGAGTCTCTAAGTTATTTAATTCTGCTTTGATCTTGATGATTTTCTTCCTTTTACTTGCTGTGGGCTTTGTTTGTTGTTGCTGCTCTAGTTCTTGCAGCTTTATGGTTAGGTTCTTTGTATAAGTTTTTTCTGACCTTTTTAGATAGGCCTGTATTGCTATGAATTTTACTCTGAGGATTGCCATTGGTGTGCCCCATAGGTTTCAGGCTGTTGTGCATTCATTGTCATTTGTTTCCAGAAATGTTTTGATTTCATCTTCAATCTTATTGTTAACCCATTCATTACTTTAAAGCATGTTATTTAGTCTCCATGAGTTAGTGTTTTGGGTTTTACCCTTGAGGTTGGTTTCTAGTTTCAAGGCATTGTGATCTGAGAAGATGCTTGGTATGGTTTCAATTTTCATGTATTTGTGGAAACTTGTCTTGTGCCCTACCATGGGATCTATCTTTGAGAATATTTCATGTGCATTTGAAAACAATGTGCATTTTGCTTGTTTGGGGTGAAAGGTTATGTATATATCAATTAGGTCCACTTCCTCTAGAGTGTTTGTTCAATGCCACAATATCCTTCATGCGATTTTGTTTGGAAGATCTGTCCATTGTTGATAATGGGTATTAAAGTCCCCTATTATTAGTGTGTTGCTGTCTATATCTTTCTTGAAGTCCTCCAAGATTTTCCTTATATATTTGGGAGCTCTTATGTTGGATGCATGTATGTTTACCAGAGTTATATCTTCTTGAAGTATTGTTCCTTTAAGTCTTATGAAATGCCCTTTTTATCTCTTTTTATGGATTTTATTGTAACATCTATTTTGTCTGAAATAAGTATTGCTACTCTAGTCTTTTTTTCATGTCCATTTGTTTGATATATATTTTTCTATCTCTTCACTTTCAATCTGTATCAATCTTTATTCTGAGATGGGTCTCTTGAAGACAGCATATATGTGGGTCATATTTTCTTATCCATTCAGCTACCCTATGTCTTTTGATTGGCACATTTAATCTGCTTACATTTAAGGTTATTATTGTTTGATACTTATATTTTGCCATTTTCCTATATTGTACCTGTTTTCCTCTCTGCCTCTTCATTTTTTTTTTTTTTTTAAAGCAGACCCTTCAGCATTTCTTGAAATGCTGGTTTGGTAGAGGTGTATTATTTTAATCTTGTTTTGTCTGGGAAACTCCTTATTTCTCCTTCCATTTCGAATGAGAGCCTTGCTGGGTAGAGTATTCTTGGTTGCAGGCCTTTGTTTCCCATTACTTGGAATATTTTTTGCCATTCCCTTCTGGCTTGTATTATTTCTGTTGAATAATTATTTAATAACTTATTGTATCCCCCTCATATATTATTTGCTATGTCTCTTTTGATGCTTTTGGGATTCTCTCTTTATCTTTGAAATTTGCCGTTTTAATTACAATGTGTCTTGGAGTGGGTTTGTTTGGATTGATCCTCATTGGGACCCTCTGTGCTTCCTGAAGTTGAGTAACATTTTCACTCATTGTGTTAGGGAAGTTTTCTATCATTACTTTTTTGAATAGTTTTTCCATTCCTTGTTTCTTTTTTCCTTCTGGTAATCCTATGATATGGATACTATTGCATTTCATGTTGTGCTGCAACTCTCTTAGGACCTCTTCATTCTTGTTCAGCCTTTTTTCATTCTATTGCATTGTCTTGGAATATTTTTTAGGTTGTCTTCAAGCTGGCTGATCTGATCCTCTCCTTCCTTTAGCCTGCTGTTGATTCCTTCTACTGTATTCTTCAATTCAGAAATTGCATTCTTCATTTCCTCCTGGCTCTTACTGATAGTTTCTAACTCCATTTTAATGCTGGTGTAGTTCTTAGTAAGCTGCCTGTATCTTCCCTAGAGTCTTTGTACTTCCCCTGGAGTTGTTACTGGTTTTCTTAGAGCTGGCTGAGCTCATTGAGCTTTTCTATCATCATTATTTTGAACTCCATATCTTATAGTTTGCCTGCCTGTGTTTCATTTAGTGATCTTTTTGGGAATTCTTCCTTTACTTTTGGTGATGGACTGATTCTTTTTTCCCAATTTTGGGTTTTGCTTGGTTTTGTCTTGGATTAATCAGCTTTGATTCTCTGCCTTCATGGAGCACCTTCTGTATTAGAGATTTGTGGACTTTAGTGTTTCAGTCTCTTAGATTTCCTCAACTTGTCGCTCTTGGGGTGCCCTTTATGTCATTAGCTTGGGCTGTCTGGTTGTATTTTGAACTTGTATGTGTTGCTCCTTTACCTCCAGTTGATTGAGAGACACTCCTATCTTATCTCATACACTGTTTTTGAGCTGCTCCTAAAACAGAACCACCAGTCCAGGCAAAATAACCACACCTTCAAAGATATCTTTGTTCTTTAATCCCCCTTTCAACTACTTATGAACCTAACTAAATACCCATACTCTCCAAGGTAACCCCCACTTTTAATTGCTCCCTCAGCTGCAATTAAGCCTGTCTTAATAGGAATGTAGATATGATAAGACTGTTATAAGAAGAGAAAAATGATTAAGTTGACTAAAGTATAGATGATTTTGAAGGGTGCCAAGGGGTAGCAAAGATAGTGGGGATGCAAGAGAGAAAGCCATCTTGTCTCTTATATAGAAATAGGGAGGGGGAAGATCAGAATGCCTCCAGTGCGAGTGAACAGTATAAGCTTATATATATAGTTGCTGCATCCATCTCCCTGTCTACCCTTAATGAGCACCAATTGGTCAAGTTGCAGCCAGGACCCGTGTGTTTTGGAAGAAAAAAAGAATGTGTAGTTCTTAGTTGTGCATCCACAAAAAACAGTTTTAAGAGGCTGAAGAGGGGTGGAATACTTAGATTGAGGACTGGGAATGAGTTGTAGCAGGGGTGTGCATAGATTTGAAAACAAGAGTAGGAGGAGGATCTTGGGTAGTTAGGTGAATTGAGAGAAGGGAGGAGTAAAAATATGGGAATTGGGATAAACTATTATATAAACAGTATTTACTCAAAATGTACTAATTGTGAGGGTTGGAAGTAACTTTTCAAAAGGATAAGTTAGGGATTAATAGTTCATGTAGCTCTTGGTGTAACTTGAGATTAGCAAAGACCCATTTCTTGGATCTGTCTCTTGATCAAGTCTCTGCAGTCTATAGTCAGACTGTGGGGCCTTGCAGTTGCAGGGCCTATGGCTATCACAGTCAGTGCGATTCTGAGTGCCACACCCCAGGTAGGCTGAGTCTCCAGTAGCCTAGCTGGGTTTTCACACTGCTGGCATTTTGGGGCCCTATCTTCTCTCACTGACTCCGTGTGAAGAACTGCATGTGTTTTTGTGGTATCAATGGCTACTTCTCCCCCTCCAGCTCCTGGAGGAGGTTTCTGCCTGTGATGGGCTCTTGGGTCCAACAGGAGGTGGCCTGAAACTTTGTTTGCTCCAGTGATAGCTAGCCTTCCCTTTCCAGCTCTTCCAGGAGGTTTTTGCAGGCCCTGTCTGCAAAAAGTGCCTGGCTCTGGGGGGTGGGGGAGGGGTGCCCTGCAACTGTTGGGCAATGGCTAGCCCTCCCCATCCAGATCTTTGCCGAGGTTTTTGCTGCATTCAATGGGCCCTTGGTTCTGCAGGGAGCTCCGCAGCAACAGCACTGGTGATGGCTAGCCCTTTCCCTCTAGCTCTTCAAGGAGGTTTATGCTGCCTGGGATGGCATCACCTGGCTTTATAGGGGGGCCCAAGCTGTGTGCAGGTGATGGCTACCCCTCTCGTTCCAGTTCTTGGAGGAGGTTTTTGTCACCTGCAATGGGTGTGTCAGTTGCATCAGCAACAAGCTCCTGGCTGGCAGTTTCCAGCTGGTTTCCGTGTGAGCCTGTGCAATGTTGTGGTTGTGCTGGGTTGGGCCTCCCTTCTTGCTGGGGCTCTGAGCTGCCTTCTCCCCAGGTGGTACAGTGGCACAATTTTCAGCACTCTCACTGTCCTGGCCGGTGCACTTACCTGCTCCCTGGCTCCTGCCTGCAGCAGGTCTCCCCTCCTCTGCCTCTGGCCCTGGGAGGTGCTTCCTCTCTCTCATCCTTCGGAGTAAGGAGTACAGCTTTTACACAGTCCCTCGCCTGCAGGAGTTCAGTTCCTCAATCCCCAGAGTTTCCACACAGTGTCAACACTTCACTGCTCAAATTTCTATTCACCAGGGAGCCTGAAGCTGTCTTCAGTCAGAGCTGCTTACTGGGCAGAGCCACCAATGCCCAGAGCCAACCTTGGCCCTCCGGCAGGCTGTCTCGAAACTGTATCACCTGCTCTCTTGTAGGTCTCTGAAGCCTCTCTCTCTGTTTTTCTTGGTGAGTCTTTTTAAAAGATTTTCAATTTTATGTATCTTTTCAAAGAATCCGCTTCTGGCTTTATTGATTCTTTGAAATTGTTCTTTTAGTCTCTGTGTTATTTAATTCTGCTCTTCATTAGAGCCTTCCTTCATCTACTCGCTCTGATATTTGTTTGTTGTTGTGCCTCTAGTTTTTGTAGTTATAGGGTTAAGTTGTTTAGTTGAGATTCTTTTGTCCTTTTTTAGGCAGGCCTGTATTGCTATGAACTTTTCCTTCTCAGGACTGCCTTCCTGAGGCACATAGGTTTTGGACTGTTGTATGTTCATGTTCATTTGTTTCCAGAAACTTTTGGGAACATGTCACTCCATTCATTATTTGCATGTTATTATGTCTTCATGAATTTCAGTGCTTTTGAATTTTTCCTTGAGGTTTCTAGTTTCAATTCTTTTGTGATCTGAAAAGATGCTTGCTATAACTTTAATTTTCCTGAATTTGCAGAGACTTGTTTTATGCTCTACCATGTGGTCTATCTTTGTGAATAATCCATGAACATTTTAAAAGAATGTGTATTTTGCTCCTTTGGGATGAAAGGTTCTGTATATATCAATTCAGTTTTTTTGATGTAGAGTATATTTCAGTGCCACAATATCCTTGGTGTTTCCTTGATTGGAAGATCTGTTCATCATTGAAAGTGGAGAGTTAAAATTCCTTACTATGAGTGTATTGCTGTCAGTATCCTTCTTGAAATCCTCCTAGATTTTCCTTTTTTTTTTTTTTTTTTTTAAGATTTTATTTCATTATTTCCAGAAAGAGGGGAAGGGAGAGAGGCAGAGAGGGAGAGAGACATCAATGTATGGTTGCGTTTCACCTGCCTCCAGCCACAGACCTGACTAGAGCCCTGGTTTGCAACCTGGTTATGTGCCCTGGCTGGGGAATCGAACCTGCGACCTTTGGATTCGCAGGCCGGCGCCTTATCCACTGTGCTACCAGCCAGGGTTTTCCTTATTTATTTGAGTGATCCTGTATGGGGTACATATACATTTACATGGGTTATATCTTCTTGATGGATTGTTTTCTTAAGTATTATAAAATAACTTTCTTTGTCTTTTTTTGGTGTTCATTGTAAAATTTATTTTGTCTGATATGACTATTATTACACCAGCTTTTCTTTTTCATGTCCATTTGCTTGAAGTATTTTTTCCATCTCTTCTTTTCAGGATGTGTTGATTTTTTGTTCTGTGGTACGTGTCTTGTAGACAGACTATATATGGGTCATGTTTTCTGATTCATTTAGCTACCCTATGTCTTTTGATCATTGCATTTAATCCATTTACATTTAAGATGATTGTCGATAGTTAGTTATTCATTGTGATTTTTTTTTTCTTTTTATACCTGTGATCCCCTCTGTCTCTTTCTCTGTTTCTTTATCTTCTTAAAGCAGACCCTTTAGCATCTCCTGAAATGCTGGTTGTGTGAAGATGAATCTTTTAGCCTTCTTTTGCCTGGAAAACTCCTTATTTTACCTTTCATTTGGAATGAGATCCTTGCTGGGTAAAGTGGTCTTGGGTGTAGGCTTTTGTTTTTCATTGCTTGGAAAATTCTTTGCCATTCTTTTCTGGCTGGTAGTATTTCTGTTGCAAAATCAGCTCATAACCTTATTGGAGCTCCCTTGTATGTTATTAGTTCTTTCTCTCTTATTGCCTTTAGGATTGTCTCATCTTTGAGTTTTTCCATTTTAATTATGATATGTCTTAGAGTGGTCTATTTGTGTTCATCTTCATTGGGACCCTCTGTGCTTCCTGGACTTGTGTGATATTTTCCTCTCATTAAGTTTGGGAACTTTTCTGTTATTACTTTTTAAACAGGTTTTCTATTCCTTGCTCATCTTTTTCTCCTTCTGGTATCCCTATAATACAGATATTATTATGTTAAATATTATCCTGCATCTCCCATAAATTCTCTTCATTCTTTTTCAGTATTTTTTCATTTTGTTGCACTGTCTGGAAATTTTTTTCTATGCTGTCCTCAGTTCACTGATCTGATCCTCAGCTTCATCTTGCTTCATTTGGATTGTTTCTACTGTGTTCTTCAATTCAGAAATTGTATTCTTCATTTTCTCCTGGATCTAATGGATAATTTCTGTGTCCTTTTTAATGCTGGTGTATTTCTCAGCAAGTTCCTTATAGTTCTGGAGTTCTTTGTAGTTTTCTCTGACCTCTTTGAGCTTGCTGAGCTCATTGAGCTTCCTTATAACCATTATATTGAATTCCATGTCTGATAGTTTTCTTGCCTCTATTTCATTTAGCACTCTTTCTGGAGAGTCCTACTTTGCTTTCTATGGGGGTTGTTTCTGTGTCTCACCATTTTAGATGACACTTCTTGTTTGTTTCTGCTTCTTAGATTGATCTGTTTTGATCATGGTGTGACCTATGGTAGGAAACTTGTGGGATTCAGTGGTTCAGTCTCCTTGATCCCTTGTACTTGATACTTTTGGAAAGTCTTCATACCATTTATTTGTACTTGGGTTTTGGTTGTTGTTGTGTTGCTATTTGGTGGGTTCTTCCCTCCAGCTAGTTGACTGAGAGTCACTCTGCCCACCATATTTTGTAGCATGTTGTAGAGGTACATGTTGTTTACTTTCTGAATCTGCTCCTGATAATATCAGATCATGTCTCAGGCTGGGCCTAGGTAGCTTCTTCAAGACTACAAGAGATTAACTGTCTTTGTCTGTCTCCTTTATTTGTTAATGTAATCAACCTGTTATCAGTTTTCAGGTGTAAGCACCACTGGGAAGGACAGATTAATTCCTGTAGTCAAGCTGTTGCTTCCCTTCAGCTGACACCACTTGGATAAGAGTGCCTGTGTGTGGAGGATAAGTCAGCACTGGGACTGCATCAGCAGCTTCCTCATTTCTCTCCTCAAAGCCACTGTCCCAAACATTCCTTAAGCATCTCTAGTTGCCAGTCCACTCTGCTCTCTCTCTGCTGGAGCTCAAGGTAAGAAGGTGCCAATGTATTTTCTTGTGTTGTTCCTTTAAGGATCTTCTCTGTCTCCAGCTGTCTCATTCAGGCTGACAATAACCTCACCGCTTTTTGCTTTTCATGGGTGAATGGCTGTTTTACATTTGGCTCTGTTGCTGTAGGCTGGGAAGTCCAGCTTGGAGTTTAGACCACACTCTTTTCTGATGGAACCCCTGTCTACTGAAATATTTCTCTGTCCCTTCAGTTTCCACCCATGGGAGCCCAGCCAGCCTTCTTATGTATCCACATTTTCTATTAGTTATGTTGTGATAAAGTAGCCTCTTCTGTCTGTGGTTATAAGGCTTCTCTTCAGCTAGTGTTCAATTGGTTATTTCAGATTATATCTCCACAATTAAGTTGTAGTTCCAGATTGGTCCTAGGAAGAAGTTAGTGTAGCTCCACTTACTCCTCTGCCACTTTGGATCTCCTCAGAAGTTACAGATTGATTGACAGGTAAAGGTAGTACTAGTTTTCCAGGGCTGGGGCATGAATACCCAATGTTAATCAACTTCTTTCTGTGATTCCTATGGGCCATTTACAACCTTTTGAGCCTTGGGATGTATTTCAATTTCAAAGGATCTCCTTCCCAGATATTGGGGAGGACACACTAAGTTCAAAGGACTCTTCTTTTCCCATGCTAACATAGCATTTTTTTGTGTGTGTGATATTGAAACACATCACAATATTATTAGACCAGAGCCAGGACTGCTGGGTTAGCAGGTGAGACACATCTTCCTCTGCTTCTATCCTTCTTTATTAAGTTCATTTTAGATTGCAGTGGTGTCAGTCCTGCCTTTGCTTTCCCTCTGCTATTTATTCTACTGCAACATTTTCTTGTTTGTGTTTCCTCATCATATATAACATGTCAGCATATCTACTTTCCAGAAGTTTTCTTTCATGATTTTCACTATATCAAAAAGGGAGCAAAGAACAACAAAGGAGCTGGTGATGGGAACAGGTGTGGGGAGACATATATAAGGTTGTAGAGCCAAAAGGGAAATACAATATTAAAGGCTTAAGGGAAAAGCAACAAAGTCATTGGAATGTGGAAATCTGTGGCTATGAAGAACCATTCCATCTCTGAAGTCTGACTGCCTGGATCCTTGTAACCCAGTAGGCCCCTTACTCGTGGATGTCTGAGAAATTATGCATACCACAAGCAGACCTTCAGATCTTCTTCAGGGGTTTTCTTTTTAGACAGATGGAAGTTAAAGCCATTGATGGCTTCACCTAGAAGTTTAGGCCCCTGGGATGCTTGAAGAAAAAAAATGGTTTTAAGCCCTGTCTGGTGGCACAGTGGATAAGGCACCAGCCTGCAAATCCAAAGGTCACTTGTGCGATTCCCAGCCAGGGCACATGACCAGGTTATAAGCCAGGTCTCCAGCCAGATTTGTAGCTGGAGGTAGGTGAAAGGCAACCATACATAGATGTCCCTCTCCCTCTCTACCTCTCTCCCATCTCCCCTCTCTAAGAATAATAAATAAAATCTTTAAAAAAAGAAAACAAAAAAGATGGTTTTCATGCCATGAAAACTGATTAAATCTATATTGCTGATACTGAATTCTGATCAAAACAAATTTTAAAATATTGAGTTTTTACTATATAAGGAGAACAATATTATGTTCTAAGGTATTAGAATATAAAATATGGCACCTGCATGTGATAAAATAATTGTTTTCCTGGAGAGATATTACACTGTTACATTTTAAATGCTTGATTGCTATAGTCCAGGTATTTGCATTCCTTGTACCTAGGACAGAACATAAGGCTATTCAGTGACTATTTATACTATACAATAACATGGAACAGTTAAACTCTGAAGCCAAAATAATTCAAATTAAGCCACAAAACGACTAATAATCTGTGTAATTTGAGGGCATATGTCAGATATTGTTCTGGACTTTAATTTTCACACATCTAAAGGGACTATTTTGTCAGACATTTGAGGAGCAGTGGAATGAGGAAGAAAGAGGATTGTATGCTTCTGTGTGTCAGACCACACTAAAAATTGTACATACGATGTGGCATTTGGAGTGATAACCCTGGTAATATGTATCTATATGTCCATATAGAAGAAGGTACTTTTCATATGGGATATTATTCAATTTTCACTGTAGTCCCGGAGGTCAATCTTAAATTGAATCTGAGCCCTATTTTACAATGACCTATATCTCTATCACCTGGCTAATGCTTAGTTTTTGATAAGTATTTGTTGGAAGTCGAAGAAAAGTAAGTGACGGGCTGGAATTTTAACTGTAGTCTGTATGACTTCAAAGTCAGAATGCCTAGACTTTATATTTTGGACTTGGAAGTCATTTCTCAAATACACAACCTTCTCACTTGATGGTAAAAGCCATTGATTTCCTAATTGGCTATGAATTGAAATCTTGAATCCCTACCACCAGTCAGAGGAGTAGAGTCTGGAGAAGGAGAAGTAGGGGGTCAGAAACAAACAGAGAAGGTTGTCAAAATTCTGAACTTTTAAAAACCTCCTCCCACAATGTAGTTACAGCCAATAGAGCCACTGGCAGGAAAAACTCTACCATGGTCTCAGCTGTAATGTGTTCTGATTTGGTAATCTAAAGGAAACCTCTATTATAATTGACACATGACCATGATGGGAAATAGCATGAGATTCTAGGAACATGTAAGGATACATTTTACCTTTATACTTGGGCTGTTCAATACAAGAAATAGAATGTGTGCTACATGAATAATTGTAAATTTTCCAATAAACATATTAAAAAGTAAAATAAACAAAAGGCAAGTGATATTAATTTATTAATATTAATATTAATATATTTTGCTTAATATACCCAAAATATAATTTTAATATGTAATCAATATAAACATGTTAATGATACTTTTTCATACTACATCTTTGGAATCTAGTGTGTATTTTGCATTTAAATTGCACCTCACTTTGAATTATTCTAATTTCAAGTGCTTACATGTGACAAGTGGCTACTGTATTGAATAATATAGGTCTAGACTCCTTGTTTCCTCTTAAAATCTAAAACTTGAACTCATACTTGCTTGGAAACCTAATATGGTTTGGTAAATGCAAAAGATCTCTGTTGGAGAGCTACATATTTATGCCTTTTCATATGTAGTCTATCCAGAAGGTATCCAGCCATGTAATATGAAAAATAGATAGATTTATTAAAGAATAAATAAGGTACAAAAACATTGTACGTAAGACAGTGATACCTCAGTCCCATTCAAAGTAGGCACCTTGGGACCTCACACAATTCTCCCAATCACCTTCAGCTACCCCATTGTATTTTCCTGAATCTCATCAGCAGTCTAAAATATTTTCCCTTTTAAAGGTGATTTTAGTTTAGGGAAATGCCAGAAGTTGCAGCATTGCAAATCTGGGCTATAGGGAATGCTGAGTTACCTGGGGGGTTTGATGTTTCACCAAAAATCTCAGCAAGGGACATGATGCATGAGCAGGTGCATTGAGGAAGCTGCCCTAACTGCAGCCTTCTGAATCACCCAAATAGTTTCTGTGGAGGAATGTTCAAGCTTACTGCAAACTTTGATGCAGATTCATTGCTTTTCTCAGTCATTTTAAATACAGTGGCCATGTAGTACACATACTCACTCAATGGCACCTACTGCCCCCACTGCCTAGTACAGTGAAGTCATCATTGTTCACACATGTGCATTCTAGTCCACTCTCCTTGGCTATCAGGTTATAGGTTACATCAAAGTATGCAAACCATTCTTGTCATATTAACAATGGGTGGACTTTCCTGAATAGGCTTCATGTAAATTAAACTTTAAATTCAAAAATATTTTTATATGATATTATTTAATTTGATCAGGGTAACACTAATATGTAGGTTTTGTGGTATTCATCATATAGATAAGAAAACTAAGCTGTATTAGTTTCCTGGGTCTGCTATAACACAGTAGCATAACGTGGGTATCTATATTTCTGCAGGCCAGAGTCTGAGGTCAAGATCCTCACTGGGCCATTCTTCCTCTGAAAGCACTAGGGAAGGATCTATTACAGATCTTTCTTCTAGTTTCTAAAGTTCCCTGACTGGTGGCAGTATTTATGCCAATCTTCACATGATGCTCTTGCTGTTCAGATTTCTCCTCTTAATAAGGACACCAGTCATACTGCATTAGGGGACCAGCTTATTCCAGTATGACCTAATTTTAACAACTACACATGCAATGACTTTATTTATAAATAAATTTACAGTTAGAAGTATTTGCAGTTAAAACTTCAACATTTAAATTTTGGGGTGACACATTTAACTGATAGTATGTAGGCTTGAAAAAGTAATAAACAATCACACTCTTTTAGTCTGACTGGTTTTTCATTTCTAACTGTACATGATGTATATGCACAGGGGTCTGTGTGTATGTGGTCTGAATTTGTGTGTGTGTGTGTGTGTATGTGTGTATCAGCTTCATGGGTTCTACTTATCAACCCAGTCTCCAAGTAATCCTTAGAACATAGTAGACTCTCAATAATGTTTGCTGAAAGATCAAAATTAAAACTTCTGTCAAACTAGATGCTGTATTTGTAATGTCATTTTTATTACATTGGTAAAGTGTGCACCTTTCATAGCTTGTCTTTGCATTAGCTAGAATATCTAGTTTTTGGGGTTTTATGATACTTATAAATTCCATCTGGATAGAAACTTGGCTAAGTTTCTTGGCCTTGAGTTTTTAATTGATGTTATGTTTATTGGAATGTGAAAATTATGAGTTCTTGCCTTTACAATGCTCTGTTATGCCTGCATAATTTACAGTTTGTTGCCACAGAAAGCTCTTTTTTACTCAATTATCAGTTTTTATAGACATAAAATACAGATATCTTAAGGATAGATCTACAAAGTAAGCATCAGGGGCTCTGAAGTGGCAGTGTCTTGAGCAACCAATTGTCTTATACTGAAATGTGTTTTTTGGGGGGAGGTACTCTTAAGAAGAGCCCTTATTCTGCCACAGGATGAGCTAAGGAAAGTCCATCTAGACATACAGTGCTGCTTTCTCATTAAGGAGCTCCAGGCCACTCTTTAAAATAGTGCCACCTGTTTACAAAGACACTTTCAAATCTTGATCCAGGTGATTGAATTTTATTTCAGACTCTATGGTGTGGAACACAGATCATTGGACTTAGAAATAGTAATGTGTGTTCTCTGAGTTAGAGATATAATATGCTTGGTTTCATCAATTTATTGAACTAATGTTTATTTAGCACCTATTGTATGCTCAGTGCTGGGAACACACATAAATGAGACTATGAGTTTGCCCTTGAAAATTTAAAATCTATAGACATAAACTCATAAAATAATCAGTAAATATTAATAGAGTTAGCACAGGGCACTTTGAGGTCAGGGAAAAGGAAGCTTTTGACCATGAACATTAAAATGAGGGGATGGTAGATTCAATCTAGCTCTATATATATGAATTTCTTTCAGTTAAGATTTTGAAAAATATTGACAGACTTATAAATATTAGCATGAAATAAAGAGCACTACAGAAAAACAATAAGACCTCTTCAATCTAATGGTGTACATTGAGAGAGGGCTCTTTAAACCACATCTGATAGCTTCATAGTAACTGAGCCAGGTCATTTCTGGGCCATAGGACTTCCATTTTAACAACTCTATAAATCCCTCCTCCTCTCCCCTTCCTTTGTATAAATATAATACATGCACTTTTTTACACTGAACTTCAAAGCACTTCTATATAATTTTCTCATATAATTATTATCCTGACACTTTGATGTTAAGTTTTGCTGTATCCATCTTAAAGAGTAGAAAACTGAAGCTTAGGGAGATTATATGATTTACTCAAGATTGCATGGGTATTAGGTAGTTGTATTGGCCAGCACTCTAGCTTTTGAAAGTGAAAGAAAATCACCTAAACAGAATGACAGTTTATTGGTCAAGTCCCTGAAAAGTGCAGGAGTAGGTGTCTTGTCAGGGAGGATTAAAGACAGGAGGCTAAAGTCATCAGGGCATTCTCTGCACTGAATTTGTGTCTTTCTGCAGGCTGACTTCCTTTTCTCAAGCAGGTTTCTCCATGTGGTAGTTTACCCTTCTGACAACTCTGAGGGTACATTCCAATGGCTTTCAAGGGTGCAGGGGCCTTTCCAATCACCTCCAGAAACCATGTCTTATAAGTGGGCTCTGACTGGCTCATTTTGGGTCAGATAATTCCTCTCTACAGCAAGAGTAGGGTCACCACCAACACAATTACATGTTTTGAAGCATTTCTTAGAAGAAAGATGACATTATTTTATGCAGTCATAACAATAAAAGTCCCCTGCAGTGATACAGTGGTGGGGCTGGATCTGAAATTCATGCTTTATGACCTCAAAGCCAACATTGCTTCATTGTTTTTGGACATTGAGAACATAGTAATTTTAAAGTTTCGTAGCTAAAGTACTTTTTGTCTTTTGCTCTTGGGTGTTTCACAGATACCTCAAAAACTTGAACTGATGTCAGAATAGACTTACACTGTGTTGTCATAGCCCTCTGGCTCTCATCTGTTCTTCCTCAATTGTCTGTCTCAGTGACAACTGGCTCTGGGACACATTATAACTTTGATGGGCCCTGGATATTTTTGCTTCCATGAAAATATTACATATTACACTTTATTTGTATAGTTGAATTTATTAATATTATGTATTTAAGCCATCTCTTTGAACTAAAGGTTCACTTTGATTTTATGATTTAAAAAGAATTAAAACACTTTTGTAGGCCCTAGACACTAGGCCCACTCAGCCTAATGGATAAATTGGTACAGAACTGGCTTGAATCTGTCTGAATGGTGCAAGAACAGACATTTGAGATTTATCCTTAACATTTTCTTCCTTCATCAGCACATCTAAATTACCATATTCTCTCAGATTTTCCCCTTAATTTTTTTTTTTTTTCAGGAGCATGTTTATTGTGTTTGAGATGATACATCAGGTGCTCTCTGAGCTACAAAGGGTAAAAGGAAATCCTCTCATTACAAACTGACAAAGGTAAAAGGTAAAACATTTTTCACAACAGCATTAACCACATACTCAGAAATAGATCTGGGTTTAATACAAATGACATAATTCCTAGTCATCTACGGCTACTTTTATAACTTCATACAGATAATGAATTAGGCTAAAATGCACTATAATATTTGGTAGACTTCAGGACCAGTATCCTTAGTACATCACAAAATACATTTTGATATCCCAAAGAAGCAAGACTTGCAAGTAGGCATTTTAAACATAACTAATCTACAGCTACAAAGTTCTACTCTTGATAGCATTTACCTTTTTGGGGAGCCTCCCAGTCTCCAAAGGATAAAAGCAGAGTAGAATCAGTATAACATATACACAGAAGTCCATATTGTAAAGGCTATAAAGATTTGCAGCACAGTGAGAAGATGCCTCTGCTCCTTCACACTGCATACAAATTATGCAAATTATGTTGCGTATCTCTTGGTCCACTGTCTGGCTATCCTGTCATGTTCTGCTCTGTTGGTCAAATACTGAGTGGCTATGCTTCCAACCAGAGGATCCGCAGGGTTGCAGTCTGTCAAATGAGAACAAATCGACAGCAAAACCTTTGAAATAGTCAAAGCAGGGCTCCAGTTGTCTTTTAGGATGTCCAGACAGATGACTCCCTGACTGTTGATGTTGCAGTGATAGATTCTGGTGCGGAAAGTAACCTTTGGTGGCTTAAATGGATAATCGGATGAAAATGTGATATCCAGAAAAAAACACACCACCTTCATATACAGAACCTGGTGGACCAAGTATAGTCGATCTCCATTCATAAATGTTATCTCCTTTAGGCCCAGCACTGCAGTTAGGAGGAGGATCAAGGGTTATTTCAGCTAGCTCCTTCTGAATTATTTTAGCACTAGTGGATAACTTAGCAGTGGTTTTGCTAGAGAGTTTGGTGTTTTTCTTCTGCTGGGTGGCAGAAGGTTTTTCTTCTTCTTGCTCTTCAGGCTCTGGAGCGGCTGGGTCCTGCTGGTCTGCATCCGAACTACCACTGCTCCACTGCTCGTGCTGGGGCTCTCATCGTTGGACCTCTGCCTATCACTGGACATCTTGATGAAGGTGTTACTTGGGAAACTCGGCCGCCCGCCCGACCTGCTCGTGTGTGGCTACGGTGTGGGGGTGGGAGAGAGCTCCCCTTAATTTTTAATCAGCAAACCTGATTTGCTTTTCTTCTATCTCTACTTTCTCCTTCAGGTTTTAAATAGCCACACCAACTTGACTGCTGTCCTTGAATCCATTGTGATATTTTTCTAATCTATGATCTTTAGTGCACCCAAAATAATCATTTAAAAAATATTTGTCTTATAACCATTCGAGATTTTTTTCTTTTTTTGGGATAACTAAAAAATAATCTTAACATAACCTGTAAGTTGCTGGAGGGACTGGCTCCTGCATGCCTCATCAAATGCATCATGTAGGAACCTGCCTCACTCTTTTATCACACTGGCTTCTCCCAGTTCCTTGAATGCAGCTTTACCCTTTGTCTCTCAGGGTCCTAAAACATATTCTTTCTTGTAAAATGTCCTTTATTCTCCCTGACCTCTCTAATTATCTGTGTCATTCTTTATAGTTTGCCTGTATCATGTTGTCTGGAATTATTTTCCTGGATCTACTCACGCAGTTTGGATTAATATTTTTTCCTTGGCATTTACTTTCTTTGTAGTAAAATATTTACAATTGTAATTAAATGTCTAATTGTGTAAATGATAATTTAGTATTCATTTTACCTACCAGAAGTTAAGCTCCATATCCTAAGTTATTTATCATTGTTTCCTCACTGTGCTTGCTACTCAATATCTACAATTGAATGAATGAAAAAGTGTATGTTGATATGCCTTCAAATATTTTCTTCAAAAACTTAATTTTTCAAAAATTTACAACAGAGTTTTTGTGTTTCAATGACAGATGCTCTAGGAGGCTCTGAAGATATAAGATATCCATAATCACAACCCTGTAGGATTTCTTTTCCTGACTGGTGAGAAACACAGGTATTAGGCTATTAACAAATTAAATTACCCTAGTTGTGTTTGGTGTTCTAGAAGAGTGAGAAGGATGCTGAGTTACCTTTAAAAACTTCATATGTACTAAAGAAGTAGTTTTATTATTTTATAATTTTTACTATATTTTTCCATCATAATTTAGTCCCTTTATACCTCCTCCCCTCAACAATTGCCATACTGTTGTCCATGACTCCTTTATCCTCTTTGCTTAATTCCCCCACTCCCTAAATTCCCCCCATTACCTGTTATCCAGCTCTTTATCCGAGTCTATCCCCATTTTCCTGTTCAGTTTGTTCATTAGTTTCCATATATGGGTTAAATCATATGGTATTTATCTTTCTCTGACTGGCTTATTTCACTTAGCATACAGTTCTCCAGGTTCATCCATACTGTTGCAAAGGGTAAAACTTTCTTCTTTTTTATGGCCCAGTAGTATTCCATTGTGTAAATGCCCCATATTTTTTTAACTTAATTTTATTGTTGTTGTATTACATCCATTCTCTTTATGCTCTCCTCTGTCCCCTTCCCCACCCACCCACTCCCCAACAAAGTCAATCCCACATGTTGTCCATGTCCATGGTTCTTTCATACTAGATTCTTGTCTAAACTTCTCCCCTTCTTTGCCTCTTCCTTCCCTTTCCCTTCCCCCTGCCCATTGAAGGCCTACTCACTGTATTCATATATCTGGTTCTGTTTTGCTTGTTGTTTGTTTTGTTCATTATTGTCCTGTCATGGGTGAGATCATATGGTATTTGTCCTTCACTGACTGGCTTATTTCACTAAGCATAATACTTTCTGGTTCCATCCATGTTATCGCGAAGGTTAGGATTTCCTTCTTTCTTTCTGCTGTGTAGTATTCCATTATGTAAATGTATCAAAGTTTTTTTTTTTTTTTTTTTTTTTTTTTAATCCAGTCATCCACTGATGGGCACTTAGGCTGTTTTTGGCACTTGGCTATTGTAAATAGTGCTGCTATGAACATAGGAGTACACTCATATTCTCTTGAGAACTGGAGAGTCCATATCTTGATGATTATAAATAACTGCAATGAGCATAGGGGTGTTGATGTTCCTTCAACCTAAAATTAGTGTTTAAGGTTCTTTCAAATACATTCCCAGAAGTAGGATTGCTGGGTCAAAAGGCAAATCCATTTTAAATTTTTTGAGGTATCCCCATACTACTTACCACAGTGCCTGCACCAGTCTGCATTTCCATCAATAGTTAAATACTAAAACAACATGTTTCCTAGCTTTGTGACTTTTCCCCCTCTGCTTTGAATTTACTGTGAGTTGTGCAGAATTTAAGAGTAGAGGCTTATTCCATTTCCAATATCAAAATCTCTGATTTCATGTCTGTTGACCAGAAATTTGAAAGGTTGGTACTGGATTTCTTCCACTTAGTAAGTTTGGGCAGAACCCTGATGCTGATTCAGAACTAATCAGATTAGTGTCTATGTAAATAGAGTAAAATCTAGGAAATGTAAATTGAATCCCTCAAAGTAAACACAAATATTGATTAATACATTATGTGATCAAACCAGCATGAAAAGGCTATAACTGCTTTCCTTGTAATCACTTGGAATTGTAAATAAATTACTGCATAGGAAACTTAAAAAAAAATTAGCATGTTATGTAATAGTGACTTACTGTCCATTTCATACACCAATTTCTGGTATAAAAAATTGAAATAATAGTTTCATTTTATAGCTTATGCAATGGAAAATCAGTGAAATGATGCCTTTTTCAGTGAAAGTGATGCAACTCAATGTTGCACACTTTCTTAATGACATCACTCAGATCAGAGATTTACTAGAGATTTGATGATCTTCCTGTTTTATTATTCTACTTCTTTCTTCCTTTGTCAATTCATATTCAACTCTTACTCATTTTCACATTATGGTTTTTATATAGCAAATCATTTGTCACAATTTATATGACACCTATGCACTAGCAAACCTTCTTCTCCTTACTGTGAATTCCTCAATGCCCAAAAAAAGTCTGAATAATAACAGCCTAAGAAAAACAGATGTAGAAAAATAAATAAATAAAAAATAGCCTCACCCTAATACAGAAGCAGACTTATGTACTATGAGATGAAGAGTTAAAATAATCAGTGAGCATCCCTAAGACTACCACAACAATGTAAAGTATTAAAGTGAAAAGAGTTTATAGTTTGGAATTAGAAAAAATTAGAAATGTAACTACTATTTTGTTGGTTACCTTGGATAAATTAGTTTACTACTTTAGAGTCTTGAGTATATCTCCTATTAATTTGAGATAAGAAAACCAACTAATAGGGCTGTTGTATAAGTCCCTTTCTGTCTACCTAAAAGCTGATTGGAAGGGAGATGGGAACTGTAGCATTTACTCTTCATTCATCTCCTCATTAACCCTTTTGCAAGAAGGTATCCATTTCTAAAATGACTGTTCAGCTGTGAAATATTTATTAGGCCAGGGAGTGTGCATTAAACTGTCTTAGTGCATGCTTCAGCATATTTTCCACAACACAGTGTCAGAGTCATGCAGCCTCCAGAAGAGTGGCACCATCCCAAGATGTAGATGCAGAATTCAGAGAGAGAGAAGTGTCTGCTTAGATTCAGTGCCTAAGCCCAGAATCCAGCCCAGATTCACTAATGCTCCTGCATTGTAGTATTGGTCACTAGCCCAGCTTTTAATAACATGGTGCTTTTCTATGACTTAACCATCTGCAAAATAATATAGTACTTATCTTGAAGGTTTTTATGGGATAAATTAAGTTAAACTAGATAAGGGCTTTAGTGATTGACATAGGTTAGTGCAATAAATACACATAAACTAAATTAACTGCCTTGTGAAATAGGATTATTATTATCCCCACTTTGAATATGAGAACACTGGGGGCCAGAGAGGTTAAGCCACAAATAGGAGATACTAGAGTCAGACTTGAACCAAGTACAACTGACTATTAATTATATAAGCAAATATACATTAGCTAACAGGAAGGGTATAGAAAAAATATTCTTTAAACACTTCCTTTCCTAATTCTTTACTGCACAATCAAAAAGAGAAGGGAAAGGAAAGAGCAGCTTAACCTTGAGTCACAATGCAGTATCTACAGGTTTATGTCTATATTTGGTTTAATCAGTTGTCAAATAATATGAAAAATTGACTGGGGCTTGGGTGAGAACTAAGTCTGAAAGACTGGTAATGGTAATCTTTGATCTAGATAATCTCTGGCTATTTCCTTTAAACTTCCGTTATATTAGTAAAACAAGAAGTGTGGTATTACTTGAAAGTGAGGAAGAGAAAGTGAGTTTGGGAGCTTAAGAATTAGGCAAGAAGCCACTAAAGTCACTGTGGAGAAATAGCAATTATTGTTTGGAGTCCTGCAGAAGAGTCATACCATGATTCATAGTGCATGTACCAGTGAAAGGTGAAAGATATAAAGAAGGTGAGGGAAGGGGAGAGACAGAGACAAAGGCAGGGTAAGAGATTGTGCAAAATAAGTACTAAACTTTTCATATGAAAATACGTTTACATTTCACCAAAATACTTTTGATAAAAGGCAAATACCGAAGAAAACCTAGATCTCATGTTTGGCTTTTGTGTTTTGTCATATAGCATAACTTGAACAATTTTCCATGAGCTCAGAAATTCACAAGACACACTGCAGATTTTAGTTCTATGTTTCCTCTCCACTGTCTTACCTGATGGATGTACCACTTTCCCTGACTTTGGCTGATACTGTGATTATTTAGCCCAGCCAAAGCAGATATATACTTGACATTTTTCTAAGAGCCCATTCCTGCACCACTTGGTTAATCCTGTCCTACAATTTAAAAGTATAATGCTGGTCAAACCAGGAGATAATTTTTAAAAAAGATTTTATTTATTATTTTCAAAGAGAAGGGCAGGAAGGGAAGAAGAAAGGGAGAGAAGCATCAATGTATGGCCTTTTACCTGCCTCTAGCTAAGGACCTGGTTGGAGACCTGGTTTGCTCCTGGTTATGTGCCCTGGCTGGGGAATTGAACCAATAACCTTTGGGTTCACAGGCCAGCACCAATCCAGAGCCACACCATCCAGAAGGAGAAGATTTTAAATTTCAGCAGCCTTACTTGAGTTACATAGGTCATGTGCTTCTTTGCATCAATCAACCAGGACTTTCCAATTTGTTCCTTCATGTTGAAACATAGTGACTGTGGAAAAGAGATGCAAATGTGACCTGCTCCATAAATTTAGAAGAACCACTATTATTACACTAGACAAGTTCTGACTTCCCATTTCCTTTTACTTCTGTTGTGGGATAATAAACTGCCTAGGGCTTTAGGATATTTTGACTTGTTGATAATCCTAGATGTGTAAAGACATTGGTCAATCTGTCTGTCACTTTGAGTCACCCCTTGTCCAATTGGCTAATGGTTGACTCAAGAATTAATCTTCAAAAGTCTATAAAATTGACAGTTCTCAGATGAAAATGTCTTCAAATTGTGATGAGATGTAGAAAATAATTCACATTCTCTGTAGTGATTTGCTGGCTCTTTATTTCTATACTATAATCAGACATGGATAAGTAGGGTGGATCAGGGTAAAATTTAATCAACAAGAAAACATAGGAAGGGCATAATTTGATTAATGAAATTTTCAGGATAAATTAAAGTTAACAAGAAAAGCGTTTTACTGAAGAACCAAGATGGTGGAGGAGTAAGTGGAGCTACACCAGTCTCCTCTCAATACCAAACTGGAATTACAACTTAATTGGGGAAAAATCATCCAGAATAACCAACAGAACACCAACTGGAGAGCAGTATTATTACCAGGGACAGAAGACCACAGGTCATGTGGTCATCACAACATGACCAGTAGGAAGTGCAGAGACAAGAAAGGGCTGGTGGAGCTCCCAAGGGCAGCAGCTGAAGGGATGGAGAAACATCTCAGCAACAGGGGGTTCCACCTGAGAAGGGTGGGATCTAAACCCCCAACTGAGCTTCCCAGCCTACAGCAACAAAGCTGAGAGTAAAACAGCACCCAGCTGTGAAAAGCAAAAAGCCACCAGGTTTAGTTAGCTTGACAGACAGACCAAGTTCTTAAAGGGACCATGCATGAAAATACGGAGGCATCTACCTACCCTGGGCTCCAGCAGAGGGAGGGCACAATGAACTAGAGAAGCTTGGGGAAAGTTTGGGTCAGTGGCTATAGGGGGAGAGTTGAGGGAGCTGCCCACAAGTCCAGTGCTGACCCATTCCCCATACAGCTAGCAGACACCTTTTCTCCAAAGGGCAGGAGCCTGAGGGGAAGCCACAGCTCCACCCATAGGAATTAATTCACCCCAACCAGCAGTGCCTAAACCTGACCTCAGATCATAGGTTGATTGGATTAACAACTGCATCCATGTGCCCCGCCCAGAGGTGCCTAAAACTGACCACTGATCACAGACTGATTGGATTAACAACTAAAGGAGATAAAGACAGTGGCTATCTGGTAGTCTCCAACTGGCTGACTAGGCCCAGACTGGGACAGGAGCTGACCTCACCAAGCACAGATCCAGGAAGTAAAGAAAGTGCACTTCTACACCACAGAAGGTCACACCACTAAGACAGTAAGTCAAAGCAGACCAATCTAAGAAGCAAAAATTAACAAGAGCCATCTAAAATGGGGAGACAAAGGATTAAACCCTCAGCAAAAGCAAAGAAGGAATCCCCAGGAAGAGTGCAAAATGAAATAGAGGCAAGCACACTCCCAGACATGGAATTCAAAACGATGATAGAGAAGCTCAATGGGCTCAGTAAGTTCAAAGAAAACTACAAACAACTCCAGGGGAACTACAAGGAACTTACTGGGAACTTCATGAGCATTAAAAAGGACAGACACCATCAATAAGAGCCAGGAGGAAATGAAGAATACTATTTCTGAATTGAGGAACACAGTAGAAGGAATCAAAAGCAGGCTAGAGAAAGCAGAGGACTGGATCATTGAGCTGGAGGTCAATGTAGAAAAAAATTCCCAGGCAGTGCAACAAAATGAAAAAAGACTGAAAAAGAATTAAGAGGTTTTAAGAGCACTGCAGGACAACATGAAATGGAATAACATTCATATCATAGGGATACCAGAAGGAGAAGAGGAGGAGCAAGGAATAGAAAACCTCTTTGAAAAGTAATGACAGAAAAGTTCCCTAACTTGAGGAGAGAAAATGTCATGCAAACTCAGGAAACACAGAGAGTCCCAAGGAAAATGAACCCAAACAGGCCCACTCCAAGACACATCATCATGAAAATGGCAACTCTCGGGTACAAGGAGAAAATCCTAAAAGCAGCAAGAGAGAAACAGTTAATAACATACAAGGGGGCTCCCATAGGTTATCAGCTGATTTCTCAACAGAAACACAACAAGCCATAAAGGAATGGCAAAAAATATTTCAAGCAATGAAAAACAAATTCCTGCAACCAAGAATACTCTACCCAGTAAGGATCTCATTCAAAATGGAAGGTGAAATAAGGAATTTCCCAGATGAAAGAAATCTAAAAGAATACACCTCCACCAAGTCAGCATTGTAAGGGATGCTATGGGTCTGCTTTAAGAAGATGAAGAAACAGAGACAGACAGAAACACAGGTACAAAGGTAAATGGATCAAATGTACCAATCAAAAGATACAGAGAAGCTAAATGGATAAGAACCAACTTTAACCTTTAAATGCTTTAAAGTGATTTTTTTATAAATAGATTTTATTAAATAAGGTACAATTTTGTATATTATTTGTATCTGCATTACTGCAGGTTAAGTTTTCTTAGATTGGAATAATTTCACAATATGGGAAAATCAGGTTACTTGCAATAACTCAGAAAAACCTAATGCAGTTAAGGAAAAAGAAAAACCTAAGAAAATGTGGATGTATATTACAGAGAAGACATGCTATCTTTCTTATTCATTGTTATAAAATAGGTGATTATTTGTGGGTGTGTAATATATAGATTTTGTTGGCAATTTATGTTTTAAATAGCAACCAACCGGTCATGGGTATGTTGTGAAATCAGTCAATCTTTAGGTTAGAAAAGATGCTGAAAATGAAGACCAATTTGGATAGAAGTTGCAAACTACTAAACTATATGATTTGTGTACATAGACAATATATATTCTCATATGAGCATGTGAATTAGATGAGATTCCTTTCAACTAAATCGTGGAAATATACACTTCCAGTTATGAAGGTCCCCAAACTGGGGATACTTGGGGAAAGTAATTAATGCTATAGTAAACTTTATTATTGAAATGTGACCCTGGCTGGTGGCTCAGTGGATAAGGCGCCGGCCTGCGAACCCAAAGGTCGCTGGTTCGATTCCCAGCCAGGGCACATAACCAGGTTGCAAGCCAGGTCTCCAGCCAGGTCTGTGCCTGGAGGCAGGTGAAAGGCAACCATACATGGATGTTTCTCTCCCTCTTGGCCTTCCTTCTTTCCCCTCTCTCTCTAAAAAGAATCAATTAAAATTAAAAAAGAAGAAGAAGAAGAGAAGAAGAAATGTGAGCATACCTAATTTCTACCTCAAGAGACTCTTAAATAATTCAGGGGTTAGTTTAGGACCACATAGGAAGTCAACCACAAGTTCAAAAATATAGCTAGAATACTCTTCTATAAAATTATTTAAATCCTAGGAATTTTTATTTTTTACCTCAAGTTAGTAGACATAACAATTTCTACTCTGGGAATTGGCTGAGCACTGCAAGTGCCATTATTTTGAAAGCTTCAACTTGTAAAACACATGTAGAGGGAAAACAGAGAGTATTGAAAGAAGTAAGACCTGTCCATAGCCTAAATGCATAAATATATAAATCTAGTATTTAAGATGGAAAACTCCAAAAAGCATAAGTTGTAGTTTCAGTAGCTTAAAATAAAGTTGAGTTGTATTTTTGGAATTGGGAGGATCTGACTCAAAAACCAAACTCATTTTTTACTATGGGTTTGGCACTGTCTCTAGGACAACTTTCACAAAAATGAGTTCAGCAATATACCATTTCTGTGATATATTTCACAAAAATAGCATTCCAGAGTAAAATAAGTATTAAAGAAGAAAAACTGCTTAATCTTGCTATAATGTATCTAAAATACTAACATTTAACATGTAATAATTATGTAAGCTATTGATGTATTTAAAATTTTTTGTACTAACTCTTCAAAATCCAATGTATACTTTAAGTATGTGTAAAAATATGTATGGGTGTAAATGTATTTTTGCATGTGTTTGGTAATATTGCAATTCATATTACTTAAAAGGGTAATTCTTTAAACAAATGAATTAACATAGGCACTTTGGAATAATGAAAAAAAAACCTTTGTATTAATATGATTTGAGAAGCTGACAGAAGGCAGTAATTAATGATGAACTGTTTGGATGTGAAAGGGAAAAAAAAAAGTACACATTGGTGGTTAGAGAATAAACAGGGATATTAAGATGATAAAGGAAATGGAAAAGCCAAAGAACTATGCATGACACATGGACATGAACTAAGGGGGGCATTGCTGGAGGGAATGGGATACTGGGTGGAGGGGGGCAAAGAGGGGAAAATTGGGAAAACTGTAATAGCAAAATACATATATATATATATATATATATATATATATATATTTAAAGTTTAAAAATATATATATATATATATATTTAAAGTTTATTTTTCTGAGGGAACTAGAAAGTATTATGCTTAGTTAAACAAGCCAGTCAGTGAAAGACAAATACCATATAATCTCACCCTTCACAGGACAATAATGAACAAAACAAACAACAAGCAAAACAGAACCAGATATATGAATACAGTGAATAGACCTTCAGTGGGTAGGGGGAAGGGAGTTGGGGGAGCGGGGAGGAAGAGGCAAAGAAGGGAAGCAGTTTAGTCAAGAACCTAGTATGGAAGAACCATGGACATGGACAACAAGTGGGAGTGAATTTGTGGGGGAGTGGGTGGGTGGGGAAGGAGACAGGGGGGAGTAAAAAGGGGATGGATGTAATACAACAACAATAAAATTAAATTAAAAAAATAACAAATATAGTAATAAAGTAGCTAATAAGTGAAAAGAAATATTTTTCTTATGTAATCTATTTCAATAAAATTTCATTATTTTTGTCAAAAAAAAAAAACATTTTAAAATATTTTCTTGTTAAAAACATTTTTAGAGAGTAAAGTCCTCAATTCCCAGGTATTTGGCTCCCCAGGCTAGAACTCTAACCTTCTCGCATGAAATATACCCTTTGTATTGCCAAGGACTGAGATTTTTTTCAAGTCTCTATAACTTTCAATAGGTAATTAATTTATTCTTCTTTCTTTATTATTATTTATTAAAATTTTTCCATAACTAGATAGGCTAAGGGAAAGAAAGACATTTTGAGCAAGGAGTTCAAAATAATCCCAGATTACAGAAAATTTGCCAATTTGGATTATGGTTGTGATGGAGATTAGAGAAGATTTAGAAAGAAGTATGGACATAGAATAGTCTTGTTAAACGTGTAGCAATTTGAGCTTATTTATACATTGAAGGCATAATAAACTGAAAGGTTGCTAAGGGAGGAAACATACTATATTATATTGTATTTCTCAATTAGAGGTTGCTAAGAGAAGAATATAATAAGGCTTCCAGAGAGGATATGAAATGAAGGAAAGAGGAGAGGTTCACCTAGGACAAAAGGAGAGCTCATTTTATGTGGTTTCTGGATTAAAAGGTGTTTTCAAATACAAATGAACATGAAAACAGAGGTTTAGGAAATTGAGGATGTGCCTATATGGCCTGAAAGTCCTCATTTTTAATGACCAGGTGAGAAGAAAGAATCAGAAAATAATTGTTTAAAAAATATTTGCTACATAATGCATTGTTATATAAGGCTTATGGTGTTTCAGATATTGTTTGGAACAACTTACAAATAGTATCTCTTTTACTCTATAATAATGCTAAGAAGGAGAAACTATGATTAATCCTGCTCCAAAGGTGAAGAAGCTGAAACAGAAAGAGGTTAAATAACTGGCTCTAAGTCACACAGCCGATAGTTATAGAGCCAGGATTTGAACCCAAGCAGACATAGGGTTCTGCAACAGATGCACTTTCTTACCTATTATTCTGTTTCTCAGTGAAGTAAAAATGGTGCTCCAATATATTGTCTGTTTTACCAGGACAAGATTCAAGGATCCAGTCCAAGTGAGTTGTATCCTGAAACTTTTTCCAGCGTAAACACAAATCAGCTCCTTTTAGTTTGAGCCAATTGGAACAGAAAAGAAACAATAGCTGCCAGGAACTCCAGAGTTGTCATTCCAAACACTTACCATTGTCTGTGCTTGCTGGGTGAGACCTTAGTATGCTACTGCATCCTATAAGAAAACTTATGCCTAATTCTCCAAAACTGTATGTTACATTAATTTCTTTCGTTTCTTTTCCTTAAACATTATTTTAAAGGGCCCTTCATTTGAGGAGTTTATTGATGGGTTCTGGAGCTGGAGACCTGCAAACATCAATTTCCTTTGTTAAAAGGAGCAGAATAACTTGCCAGCTCTCCCCCTCCCTGTCCTGAAATCCTAGAAATCAGAGAAGCCTCTGGTTGTGATGGTTTCTTGGAGAGGTTTTAAAGGGCCTTTGTACCTTTTGTCTAGGTCTGTTCCTGATCCTGTCAGGTTTATCGCTAGGCTGAGTCTGAAAATCTGGCCAAAGCTGGAGGTCTGTATCAGCTATGCTGCCTGCAGCAGCTTTAGCTAGTCTTTGTTTGGGAACCCGTGAAGAGGAAAACATGTTTGACAGGCATTTAGGGAAATAATTTCCTCCAGTATAATCCTGCCTGTTAATTAAAACTGCTCAAACTGTGGGTAGTTGAAGAAAGGTGCTGGTTACCAGGGAAAATGAAATGCTGCAGTGGGACTGACTGATGTGTGGAGGCATATTTGACAGGAATAATTCTCTTAAAAGGGGTCACAGTTAAAAAAGAAGAAGAAGATTTTGGTTTTATGTTCTGCAATTAGCAAGTACCAGATTACTTTTAACCCTTTGCCACTCTTCTGCCAAAGCAGCCCATGTGAATATGGAGAGTTGAGCAAGTTGTAAGACATGACATGCACATTGTAGAATTGTATTATACTTCTGCTGAAATAAGTTGTCACCTGCTAATGTAAAGTATGAACTTGAATTCAGATACTCTTGTGTTCAAATTCTTCTTAAATTTATGAAGTCCGTCCAGAAAGTATTGGCTTGATACTTCGGGACAGGCCTCCTATGCAGGATACTGTGTATCTCAGGATTTCTAGTACTACATGAGATAATTATATATATGCTTGTTATACAATAGGTATTTGATAGTTGTTACTCACTTTTATCCTTCCCTATCTTTTAGAGTAGGCTTATATTTTAGAAAAAGCAAAAAACATTCAAAATTGAGACTTATAAGTTAAGAAATAATTATTTTAAAAAAGCAAATAGCCACATGGAAGTAGTTCATATAGTTTGATACATTCATATCATAAAGTTTAAAATATCACAATTTTAAGGAATGCTTGTGTCAGGGCAGAGAAATTTCTGTCTATGCATGGCTGGATCTTCCTCTGCCTCAGCCTGGGAGATAGCCTGGGGGTTAATCTTATCCCCAGAGCTCTGGAACACTGTGGCTCAGGCAGTAACCAATTTAGCAACTTGAAGCAGGCTGATGTCAACCCTGTATGTAACTCTTAGATATATAGCCTCCTTTGTTCCAATGTGTATATAAGACTGCCCTTGCTGTAAGGTTGGTGTGCACTACTGTTGTGGGAGGCACTCAACATACATGGCAACGAAGACTCTCTCTAACGCCTGGCACATTGAAGCAAGAAAGCAGGTGTACAAATGCCCACACTTTCTGTGATCGATAACCTAAGCGCAACTGTGATAAAGGTGGTCCAACTGTGAGTGAGTATGCCAACATTCTTAGCTGCCTGACCATGTGGATGTTAGTTTCCTGCTGCAGTAAAGCATATCAAACCTCCTAAAGGCTTGGCTCAAGTTCTTCTTCACCACCAGACCAGAGCCCTCCCTGCTATCCTCTCTTGGTGGTCTCGCACCCAACAGCAGCGGGACTTGACAGCTTGATATAAAGTTATTTACATCAGAATGATGTGAAAAAATTAGGATACCAGATTGTGTATAAAATATAACCATGCTTTTTATTTTTAAAGGAATATTAAAAAAAGCCTACAATCCTTTTTATACACATGCTAATACTTAATTCCTGATGGTGGGCTGATAGGAAATTTTTATTTTCTAATATCCTCTTTATTTTACTACAAACTGTACAGTTTTAGAAATAAATAAAAAATTAGGAATTCAACCAATTGCTAATGAGGTGATTTTTCTAGGTAGCTTAGAAAATGACTCTGGGAACAGTTTTGACAGAGAACCTAAAGTTATTTAAGTACTGCAATATTATTTAAACAATGTAATTTCTTTGAAAGAGTCAAAGTTGTTTACACATAGGAGTTCTTAGAGTTTTGATATAAAAATCCATCTTGTTATTTTGTAATGACCTTTCAAAAACTCCAATAGTCAAGGAGAGGGACTGAATTATGGGCAAGAAAACATACATAGTTAATGGAAACTTCCTAGAGTTCTGCACTCAGCTGGGTAATTTATTTACTGTTCTGTTTTATCCTTCCAATCCTTGAGAAGACGCTATTGTAATTTCTATTTTTAAAGATAAAGAATTTGGGTTTAGTAATTTCTGTAATTTACCTAAGGTTGGTAGCCAGGATGAGGGAGATCAAGAATTAAAATGTCTGCCTATCTTTAACACTTTTCAAATCATTACCACATCATTGACAGTTGGTGCTTCAGTTTTGTTGGCCAGTACTCTAGCCATTGACCATGTATACATATTTAAATTGAAATCAATTAAAAATAAACAAAATTTAAAAAAACTAGTGTCCAAGGTGCACTAGCTGAATTTCAAGTGCTCTATTGCCTCATGTGGCTAGTGACTGCAGTATTGGACTGTGCGGATATTGAAGATTTGGACCATGTCTGAAAGTTCCATTAGCCAACACTGCCCCAAGCTAGAAATTCACAGATTGAAGAGAAGACTGGTAGCTGATCTGAGTTATTACAGAAAGCTTCATGATGGAGAAAGTAGGAGTCAGTCAGGAAAAAGGGGAATTAAACTTATTTTAAATATCTTTGCCTCTTCTTTCAGATTTCTTCTCTAATTTTCATTCTTCACCAAGTACCTCATGTCTTGATGGCTAATTTCTACTTTCCATGATATTGGTCTTGAGTTTTGCATTAGGAATTCACACTCTGGTCCACTGATACCAGCTTCTCTTCCTAGGATACACAGTCCTTGTCATGGAATTCCACTGATAAAATGGAGTGAAGAACATCTTCACATTTAATAAAAACAAGGTGATAGATATAATTACCTCAATTAATTTTTTTTAATTCATAACTCTTCTAAAACATTGATTCTTGACATTTAATTTCTGTTAGGAGTAGTTGTAGTGAGGCATTTCTGGTGGCAGCTGCATGGTTTTAGTTCTTTCTAGGAAGTCTTGCTCTGGTTCTTGGTGTTACCAGCAGATCCCAGTTTCCGGATCTTTTATTGACTCCACAAAGGCTACTAATGTTGATAAGTTCTAATCGCCTCCCCTGTTCTTTGTTTGGGTTCCAGTTCTTCATCCCTATGTTCCATTGCTTCCACCAGAACTTTCGGAGTGGTTTTTGTTGTCTTGATTGCATGTGACTAAAATACTTTATTGTCTTTTCCTTGATAACTTTTCTAGCCTCATATGCCATTTTCCCCCATTAATTTCTGAGCTCTAATCATATGATACTTTCTTCCTAAATGTGCCCTTCTTCCTCTCATTTGAGTAAATCCTACTCATCCTCAAGAGCTTAACCTTTTCTCCAGTACAACCATACCAATGCTTCTAGGCTATCCTATCACTTACCACACATAAACATAACTCTTCCATAGAATCTTATCAACAACTTACTGCATTTTTAAAAAGACTTTATTATTTTTAGATAGAGGAGAAGGGAGAGTGGGAGAGAAACATCAATGTACAGTTTTCTTTCACCTGTTTCCAGTCACAGACCTGGTTGGAGTCCTGGCTTGCAACCTGGTTATGTGCCCTGGCTGGGGAATTGAACCAGCGACATTTGGGTTTACATGTTTACCCCATTTTAACATAACTCAAGTTGTCCATCTCTCCCTTAAGCAAACAAGTTCTGTGAGGCTGTGGGCCATGACTTCCCTTCTTTACCACCCATAGCTTCTGGCAGTGCCTGTTACATGAATGATGGTCATAAATATTTTTGAGTAAAATAAAAATAAATTTTAATGGGAGCCAATCCATATTAGGCTGATTTTGTATTGCAAATGCAGAAGTCAGGTTTTTTTTTACTTATTTTTATTGTTTTTGTACTATATCCATCCTTTTTTGCTCCCTTCTGTCCTCTTCCCCACCCGCACATACCTCCACAAAGTCAATCCCACATGTTGTTCATGTTCTTGCTTCTTCCATACTAGGTTCTTATCTTAACTGCTCCCCTTCTTTGCCTCTTCCTCCCCTTCCCCTGACCCCCCTTCCCCCTGCCTATATGCTGTATTCATATATCTGGTTCTGTTTTGCTTGTTGTTAGTTGTGTTCATGATTGTCCTGTAATGGGTGAGATCATATGATATTTGTCCTTCACTGACTGGCTTATTTCACTAAGCATAATACCTTCTAGTTCCATCTATGTTGTTGAAAAGGTTAGGAGTTCCTTCTTTATTTCTGCTGTGTAACATTCCATTGTATAAATGTACCAAAGTTTTTCGATCCAATCATCCACTGATGGGCACTTAGGCTGTTTCCAGCACTTGGCTACTGTGAATCGTGCTGCTATGAACATAGGAGTACATAGGTTCTTATGAATTGGTGTTTCAGGATTCTTTGGGTATAGTCCAAGTTGTGGAATTGCTGGATCAAAAGGCAGTTTCATTTTTAGTTTTTTGAGGAAACTCCATACTGTTTTCCACAGTGGCTGCACCATCCTGCATTCCCACCAATAGTGCACCAGGGTTCACTTTGCCCTGCATCCTCGTCAACACTTGTTGTTTGTTGATTTGTTGATGATTGCCATTCTGACAGGTGTGAGGTGGTATCTTATTATGGTTTTAATTTGCATCTCTCTGATGACTAGTGATGTTGAGCATTCTTTCATATATGCCTCTGGGCCCTTTGTATATCTTCCTCAGTGAGTTGTCTGTTCAGGTCCTTTGCCCATTTTTAAATTGGGCTGTTTGTCTCCCTGGTATTGAGTTGCATTAGTTCTTTATGTAATTGGGAGATCAAACCCTTGTCTGAGGAATCATTGGTATTTATGTTTTCTCATATAGTTGGTTCCCTTTGAATTTTGCTGATGTTTTCTTTAGCTGAACAGAAACTTTTCAATTTGATATAGTCACATTTGTTGATTTGTCCTTTGATTTCCTTTGCCCTTGTAAACATATTTTGGCATAGGATATCAAAATTTTTGCTGCTTATATTTTTCTCCAGGACGTTTATGGTGGCACTGCTTATGTTTAAATCCTTTATCCATCTTGAGTTTATTATGGTGTATGGTATAAGTTGGTGGTCTAGTTTTATCTTTTTGCATGTTGCTGTCCAGTTCTCCCAACACCATTTGTTGAAGAGACTGTTTTTACTCCATTGGATGTTCCTTCCCCCTTTGTCAAATATGAGTTGACCATAGAGTCCTGGGTTAATTTCTGGGCTCTCTATTCTGTTCCATTGATCTATATGTCTATTCTTTTTTCCCCCCCGGGACGAGGGGTTCTCCGCACCAGACCCTGGTCCCGATGTGCGGCGGGGGGGGGGGGGGCGCAACAGTACACGCTGCAGAGAACACACGCGTGACTGCAGGCGGGGATGGTGGGGGACCAGCTATCAGAGGTCAACTGAGGCTCCCACGGCACTGCTGAATCGTTCTGCCTGGGCGAGATTCTGATTTAGAGGTGTTCAGTCATAATCCCACAGATGGTAACTTCGCCCCATTGGCTCGTCAGCCAAGCACATACACCAAATGTCTGAACC
>PVIW01006253.1:0-52922 GCA_004026585.1 Noctilio leporinus | reverse complement strand
GCAGACCCTTTAGCATTTCTTGCCATGCTGGTTTTGTAGAGATGTGTTCTTTTAGTCTTCTTTTGTGTGGGAAACTCCTTATTTCTCCTTCCATTTTCAATGAGAGCCTTGCTGGGTAGAGTATTCTTGGTTGCAGGCCTTTGTTTCCCATTACTTGAAGTATTTTTTGCTATTTCCTTCTGGCTTGAATTGTTTCTGTTGAATAATCATTTGATAGCTTATTGGACCCCCTTATATGTTATTTGCTGTTTCTCTCTTGATGCTTTTGGGATTCGCTTTTTGTCTTTGAAATTTGCCATTTTAATTTTAATGTGCCTTGGTGTTGGTCTGTTTTGGTTAATCTTCATTGGGACCCTCTGTGCTTTCTGAACCTGAGTAATGTTTTCACTCATCATGTTAGGGAAATTTTCTATCTTTACTTTTTGGAACCAGTTTTCCATTCCTTGTTTCTCTTGTCCTTCTAGTATCCCTATGATATGGATGTTATTACATTTCATGTTGTCCTGCATCTCTTAAATCCTTTTCTTTCTTTTTCAGCCTTTTTAAATTCTCTTGTACTATCTTGAAATATTTGTCTATGTTTTCCTCCAACTCGCTGATCCGGTCCTCTGCTTCCTCTAGCCTACTGTTGATTCTTTCTCCTGTATTCTTCAGTTCGGAAATTGTATTCTTCATTTCCTCCTGGCTCTTACTGATAGTTTCCAAGTCCTTTCTAATGCTGGTGTAGCTCTCAGTAAGTTCCTTATAACTTCCCTGGAGTTGTTTATAGTTTTCTTTGAGCTGGCTGAGCTCATTGACCTTCTCTATTATCTTTCTTTTGAATTTCATATCTGATAGGTCGTGTGCCTATGTTTCATTTGGTGATCTTTCTGGGAATTCTTCCTTTCCTTTTGGTGATGGACTGATTCTTTTTTCCCCCATTTTGGGTGTCTGTTGTTGCTTGTTTTTTTTTTTGTTGTTGTTGTTGTTGTTTGTTTGTTTGTTTTTTATTTTTTCTTGGATTAATCTGCTTTGCTTCCTTGCCTTTGTGGAGCACCCTTCTGTGTTAGGACATTTGTGGAGTTCAGTGTTGCAGTCTCCTAGATTTTCTCCTCTTGTTGCTCTTGGGCTGTCTGATTGTATTTTGTATTAGTTGTATATGTTGCTCCTTTCCTTCCAGTTGGTTGATTGTGAGACACTCCTTCTATCCTTTCTCATATACTGTTTTTGAGCTGCTCCTAAAATAGAACCACTAGTCCAGGCAAAATAACCAGAACTTCAGAGATATCTTTCTCTTTTACTCCCCTTTTGACTGCCTATGAATGTAACTATACACCCATACCCTCCAAGGTAACCCCTGCTCTTAATCACACCCTCAGCCGCAACTGAGCCAGTCTTAATAACAATGTATATATATTAAGACTGTTGTATGAGGCAAAAAAATGATTAAGTTGACTAAAATATAGATAATTTTGAAGGGTGCTGAGGAGTAGCAAAGATAGCAGGGATATGAGAGGGAAAACCAACGTTTCTATTCTATAGAAATGAAGAGAAGGAGAATCAGAAAGCCTCAAGGACGAGTGAACAATGTAAGTCTATATATATACAGTTGCTGTATCTGCCTCCTTGTTCACCCTTAAGGATCCCTGATGGGTCCAGGTGGAGCCAGGACCTGTGGGCTTTTAGCAGAAAAGAGAGAGAGAGAGAGAGAGAGAGAGAGAGAGAGAGAGAGAGAAGAGAGGGAGAGGGAGATAGAGAATGGAAGAGACAGAGAGGGAGGGAGGGAGAGGGAGAGAGGGAGAGAGAGGGAGAGAGAGAGAAAGGATTTAGGTGGCTGGGGAGGAGAGGAATACTTAGATTGGGGACTGGGATTGAGCTGTAGCAGGAGATTGAGTAGACTTTAAATCAAGAGTAGGAGGAGGGTCTTGGATATTTAGGTAGTTTGAGATAGGGTAGGAGTAAAAATATGTGAGTTGGGATACACTATGGTATAAATAGTATTTACTTAAAATGCACTAATTGTGAGGCTTGGAAGTAACTTTTGAAAAGGATATGTTAGGGATTAATAGTTCATGTATCTCTTGGTGTAACTCAGGTGCTTGAGATTAGCAGCCATCCATTTCCTGAGTCTGTCTCTTTTTCCTGATCAGGTCTCTACAGTCTGCATTCTAGCTGTGTGGTCTTGGAGTAGCAGGATCTATTGTTGTCACAGTCAGGGCTGATTCTGCATGTCAGTCCCCAGGTAGGCTGGGCTTCCAGTAGCCTAGCTGGATTTCTGTGCTGCTGGAGTTTTGGGACCCTCCCTTATCTCACTGGTTCTATGTGAAGACCTGCAGGGTGCTTTTGTGTTGTCTATGGCTGCTCCTCCCCCTTCAGCTCCTGGGGGAGGTTCCTACCCGCGATGGGTACCTGGCTCCAATGCAGGGTGGCCTGCAACCTTGCTGGCTCCTGTGATGGCTGGCCCTACCCCTGCAGCTCCTGGAGGAGGTAGCCCCTGTTTGCTAACAGTGCCTGGCTCCCCCAGGCGAAGGCTAACCCTCTAAGCAGTCCAGCTCTTTGAGGAGTTTTTCATTGCTGCCTCTTTGATGTGGTGCCCGGCTCCCCATAGGGTCCATAGTACAGCCTACCGGCTAATGCTACTCCTCCCTCTCCAGCTCCTCAAGGAGTCTTTGTTGCCTGCAATGGGTATGCCAGTTGCACCAGCTGCAAGTTTCTGGCTCACAGTTTAGAGTTTCCATGGGAGCCTGAGACTGGTGCGGGTGCATGGGACTGGGCCCTCCTTCTTCCTGGGGCTCCGAGCTGCCCTCTCCCCAGTGGTGCAGCTGCAGGCCTTCAAGTCTTGGTAGGAGCCTGTATGCTGGTGGGGGTGCTCAGGGTTGGGCCCCACCTAGTAGGGGCTCCAAGCTGCCCTTTCCCCAGGGGCTCAGCAGCACCATTTTCAGCCCTCTTGCTGCTTCGGCTGGTGCACTTCCCCACTCCCCCACTCCCCCACTCCTGCACCCCACAGGTCTCTTCTCCTCCGCCTCTGGCCCAGTGAGGAGTTTCCCCTCTCTCAGTCTCCAGATCAAGACTCTCACACAGTCCCTCCTCTGCAGGAGTTCAATTCCTCATTACCTCCTGTATTTGTACTCACTGTCCACACTTCACTGTTCAGATTTCTAGTTGCCAGGGAGCCTGGAGCTGTCTTCAGTTAGAGACTCCCCTCTGAGTAGACCTGCCACTTCCCAGAGCCAACCTTGGCCCACTCACCAGTTTAGATCTGTCTCACTTGCTCTCCTGTAGGTCAAGGCTGCCTCTGGGCTGTGTTCTCCTGAGTCCAGATGCTTACCACTCCAATTCTTAGGGACCTGCAGACATCTCCTGCTCCCTACCCTATTCTCCAGCTGCTCTGGCACTCAAGAATGCCATCAGCACTGCTCTCTACTCTGTCACCATCTTTCCTCCTCCCAGAAGTCAAATTTTAAGCTCATCAAATAATTATTTGCATGGTAGAGTTCTGAACATTTCATAAAGTTCTACAAAAAGTACCTTGACATCTAGGTGCTATGGTACCCATAGATGCCTTAGGAACACTACTGCCATATTTTTCTTTCCTTATCCCCTGCCTGAGGCCTTGCTTCACTAAACCTTGCTTTGGTTACCCATTCTAATGGGTTTCACATTACTGTACTTTTGGATAAATGATAGCATGCAATCAAAAGACAAAGAACTTTTGGAAAGCATTCCTCATTCAAAAGTAGATAAGAAAATAGTGGGGCTTTAAGGTCCCAACAAAATAGCACTATTGAGGATATTTTTTGGGATAATTAAAAAAAGTCTCCTGGTGTCCCTTATCATATTGGCAATTCTTCTGGACTGTCCAAATGTGACTAACTGCTGTGTGCATGTGTGTGTGTGTGTGTGTGTGTGTGTGTGTGAGACAGAGATTTTGAGACAGGGACAGAAAGAGAGAAGACAGAGGCAGAGAGAGACAGAGAAAAAGTGGTTTTGGTTGTTTTATCTTACACTGTTTATTCTTATTAAGCTTTCTTGCTGGAAGAGGTAGAGGTAGCATATTATAATGCTAAGAACCTGAATTATGCATTTAGGTAATTAAATGGGCTTAGGAAAGTTAATAAATTATGACCCATTCTTTTCTTACATGTAAGATGGTAAATATAATAACTACCTTATAGGGTTGTTGTGAGGATTAAATTATATAAAAATTGCAGTAGCTAGGTCAAAAATTAAAGTGTCTTACAAATATAAATTGTGACTAAAAGAGGCTCATTTTATTTTATCTTAGTTCTAAAATTCCCATCCCAATTCATTATCTGCCTACTTAACACCTATTTACTCTTATTCTTTCCTAAAATTCTCTGGGAAAAATTGATCTTCTTTTTGGATCTCTGGAACATTTTTTTTTAACCTTTAGTAGAGCATACAGTACTTTTCATTAATATGCTTTTAATTGTTCACACAGATATCTGGGAAATCATTCCAGGTAATAATTAGGCCCTTCAATACATAATGCCTATCAGGTATTCAATTAATATAAGTTAAAAGAATAAATACAGCAGGCAGCTCTTTGTTCTCTTTTGAATTAGTTGCTTACTTTTTAATAAACCAGTAACTTGACAAATACATTTTTATAAGATTTTATTTATTTTTAGAGAGAGAGGGAAGGAGAGAAAAAGAGAGGGAGAGAAACCTGAATGTGTGGCCACATCTCAAATGCCCCCAAGCAGAGACCCAGCCCACAAGGCAGGTATGTGACCCAACTGGGAATTGAACTGGTGACCCTTTGGCTCAAAGGCCAGTGCTCAATCCACTGAGCCACACCAGCCAACACAGCCACTTCAGCCAAGGCTGCTACTCTAGCCAGGGCTGGCAAATACATTTTTATATCTACTATGTATTAGTCATTAAGCAACATCTATAAGAAAAATCTGCAATTTCTGTCAAAGCATCACACTGTATCGAAAGCAATAGGACTACTTTAAATAACTTTTATGCAAACATTTCAGTGTTATGCTCCCTTCAAGGTGTGAAGGAACTGTAAATGAAGTATTTGGTTTTCGGAGAGTTATGGCACAATTCTTGGCTTACTTTGATAAAAACTGATCTTTTATAAATTACTTGGGAGATGCAGGTGATGGTTTGGTGGTTCTCTGAGCAACACAAACAACACCCACTCTTTTTTGTACAAAGACATACATTATTTATGGATGGAACCCCACATGCTCTATGAATAAGTCCCTTGGATTCCAAGATGGCTGATACTCAAGTATTCTCATTTGAGTGCAGACCTAAATTTAAGCAAGCAGTCAGACTACATGGAGGTAAAATGCTCTTTTTTAAAACTCAATCTTTATTGTATTTTTTTCCATTACCATTTATTACTTTATACCCTCTCTCCCTGGCAATCACTACACTGTCATCCATGAGTCCTTTTTTCTTAGTTTAAAATCTCATTTAAAGATTCAAAAATAGGGATGCAGAGGTAACACTGAGTAGCCATCTCCTGATGGGAAAAAACTTCCAATGAGGCCCTTTCAACCACAACCACCAAATCCTCAGGTCAAATGAGGAATATATCTCAAGTGGCAAATGTCCAAATAACCTCACAATAACCCCTAAATATGAAAGAAAGGATGGGTTTGCTCTGTGTGGCTTTAAGAGGCAGTATTGAGCCTCCTCTGGGAAGTTTTAGGTGCAGATGTATTTTAGCTAATATGTTAGTCATTCACTGAATTTTGGTGGGTGCAAACTCTGGATTTTGGGGGAATGTAAGACAAACTGGTGAATAGATAAGAATGTTGTACATATGTTTTGAGCCTTCCTAAAGTTTGGACCCTAAGAGTTGCTTCCATACCTAATTTTATGTTGGTTTGTGTCCTGCCCCAGCAGTCACATTTTGTGCTCTGACATACAGATGCAGTATTCATCCTGTGCTCTGGCATGTAGATATTATAGGATCCCTCCACTGAATTGTTTGGGACAGAACAGGTAAAGCCACTTAGGATAAAATGTCTTAGGTACCAAAGCTTGCATTAAATACTTTATATGCATTTTTCCAATGAAACCTTACTCTTGTTATAAGGTATAGCTTTGGATCATGATTAAAGTTAACATATTCTCCTCTGAAAATTTGCAAGTGTAAGAGCCATTTCATGTTACATGTATCCTGCTTCTTTTCTTAACAGTAATAAGAATTTAGAGATCAGAAATATTCCTTTATGAAAAGATATTTTGTCATATTTTTCATCAATGACAATAGTCTCTGGTTTGATGTTTGATTCGCTGCTTAGGATTCACTGCCCCGAGTCTCTTTAGGTTTGAAATGCATGTTCTTAATCTTCTTTCTTTAGATTAGTTTTTCTTCTGAGGATTAATTTTTTCCTCTGAGGCAGGACTGTTTTTGCTCATAAAATGTCCAAGAGAAAAACATATTCATCCTTTCTGGAAATGGAATCTGAGAAAGATCACAGGAAAAGAGGGGTCCATGCACATTCCCCTTCTTCCCTTTCATGTGTCAGCAAAGCTTGAAGTCTCCATCTAACTGATTTAAGGTATAACAGTTAAATAAGATCAAATGAGGAGCTCCATCAACACTGGTTTTTCAAGTAAAAAGGAGATAAACTTATGGATAGAAAGAGAGCAGGATGACAGCTAACAGTGGGAGGGAAGGTTAGGGGGTACAGGGATTGGGCAAATAGGAAAAATGACTCATGAACAGACAACAATGTGGTGATTGCATGAGGAGGGGGCTATAAGGGGGCTAAATGTTAATGAAATAATAAACTTTCAGAAACTAACTAAATAAATAATTTCTATCAGCATTCATACCAAAAAGAAAGACAAAAGGAAAGAAAAGAAAAAGGAAAGGAATGGTTACCCTTTACTGCTAGATGGTATTTTTATTTCACAGTCTAGGCCTGTCTTTTTTTTCTTTTTTCTTTTTTTTTTTTCAATTTTATCATTGTTGTATTACATCCATCCACTTTTTGCTCCCCTCTGTCCCCCTCCCCACTCACTCATTCTCCCCAAAGTCAATCCCACCTGTTGTCCATGTCCATGGTTCCTTTATAGGCCTGTCATTTAAAGCTGGAAGATGGTCTCAGCCTTTCTAAAATAAAACCTGTCTGTTAAAGTTGGCCTCACAGGTAGGTGGAATAGAAATGGTCTTAATGATGCATTAAGTCTCCAGTTACTTGAGATTATTTATCAGGGCTCAGTTGTACAACTTTACCAGTGCAGATTTCATATTTCACACTTTCTGGATTGAAGAGCCACTTAGAGATCAAATTGTCTCCCAGCAGATGCAAAAATCAAAGCACAGATTCACATATTGTAATTTACCAGCTAAGTTTTTCATTGTAGATTTCCAATTTGCTTTCCCCTCAACTCCTCTTTCTGGTAAACAAGGCCCCTTGGAATGAAAGCTGTAGTGATAGCATCATCATCAACATTATAATCAATAATTTTTATTGTAATCATTACTATTGTTATTTAGCCCTGAAATTTGCACTACAAAGAGGTCATTGTATATGCTAGCAAATTGAAGAGATGTGTGGATACACTAGGAATCTGGAAGTAGCAAATTTGAGTTATCTTTTTTAAGATTTTATTTTATTTTTAGAGAGAGGGAAAAGGAGAGAGGCAGAGAGGGAGAGAGAAACATCAATGTATGGTTGCCTTTCATCTACCTCCAGGAGGTATCCTTTTTATAAGCTAGGTTTTAGCAGTTGGCAGTTCAACAATAAAGATGCACCTAGGAATTTAAGATACCTAAAGTCAGAGTATATTTTGTGGTGGTCAATATAATGTGTGCATGTTCTATAAATCTTGATTTCCTAATTTTGCAGGCAATGTAAGGTTTTGTAAGGTTATACAAAGGCCTTGGAGTTATATTAAAGGTAGTTTGTGTCTTGCTCTTGATTTAAATTTTCTAATACTCAACTTTTCTCATCTGTCAAATCCAGTCAATGATTGCATTGTTGGAAAAGTTGAATAAGGAAAACATGCAAAAGTGTTTATCACCCACTTGACTTATTAATAGAAAGTGCTTTATAAATGATATATGCTCACTGAAAATACTTTGTATGCCTGTATCTTATAGGTCAGAATTAACTGGTGATCTAATAAATTAAGAAATAATATTTTTGATATTTAGAAATGAGGTGTCTTACAATATTTCATCAGTAAATATGGTGAAGACAAATAGGATGCCTGATAGGTTCTTGCTCATTAATATTCTTAAGATTTCTAGTGTGAGAAAGCTGGAGTGAGTGGCTTTTGATAACTGAGGTAGCCTGATGAATTAGGGAGGCACTCTGTTTCATTGCTTTTGAGCTAGGTTGTATACTTTACATCTATTGTTTATTTACTATGTCCATAACCCTAAGCAAGTAATATGGCCTCTTTAAGCCCTGCTTTCTCATTGGAAATAATAACCTACTTCATAGGAATTATGGCAACAAATAAATTAGGTATTTGAATGATGAACCCCTGATGTAATGCTAGTATCTTGTAGATAGATGTATAAGAACATTCTTAAATTAAGTTAAAGTTATTAGGAAGTGAGAGATGATGAATAATGTATAAGAAGCACCCTTATACCACACAGGTTGAAGAATCAGAGCATAGGAAAGTGATAAGATAAAATCCAGAGAATGAAGCTGTATTGCCATTTCATGATTTTCTAGTGAGTTTTTAATTCCACTAAATTAATTTTCCCAACAAAAATGAAACAATTGCATCTTTGGTTTTCATAATAGATTTGGGGTTAATTTTTTCAAGTAAGGCAGATGCTATAGACTCAATGTTTGTGTCCCCCAAATTCACATTTTGAAACCTTATCCCCTGAGTGATGGTATTAGGATGTGGGGCCTTTGGGAAGCATTAGGTTATGAAAGTGGAGCGCTCAGTATGGGATTAATGCTTTTATGAAAGAGACACTGGGGAGCAGCCTTGTTCTTCCCACCATGTCAGTACACAGCAAGAAGATGAATGAATGTCTATGAAGCAAAAAGTGAGTTATCATCAAACACCTAATCTGCTGGTGCCTTGATCTTGGACTTCCCAAGTTCCTAACTATGAAAAACAAATTGCTGTTGTTTACAAACACCAAGCCTATGATATTCTATTACAACAACCTCAACAAACTAAAACAGGAGGTCATTTGAATTAAAAAATAATTCAAATTATTTTTTAAAAAATTTCCAAACAAATTTGAAACTCATTTGGCTCATTTATTACTTTGCATAATTTCTTGTCATCAGGCTAGGGAAAGGTTATAGAGAGACAAGGGTTCTGATCCTCTAACATGAATCCTGAGCAAGAATACCTGGTGCCCAGCAGGAACTTGAGCTCTCACCATGAAGTCTTGCAGTGTAGAAATGATAATTTTCTACTTCATGCATCATTTACAATGTGTCTTATGAACCACAAACACACCTAAAACTGTAACACAAGCACAAACACAGCCCCTTGCAATTCTGTGCTTCCCACAGGAATCTGCAAATTAAGATGCCTAATTTTGATCACCCAGAGAAATTATAGACTACCCCGGGAAAAAATGTGAGCAAATGGCCCTTCATCTTTCCTTCCCCTGAGCATGACCTTACAAGATGCCCAAATGCCAGAGGACCATGTGATGTGTTGATCGTAGATCAAGTCTCATGAGATACCAGACTTGACTCGGGTATTAAATAGCTGTGTGATTGTGAAAATTCTGTTTGTCTTTTCTGAACCCCACTTCTGACATCCGCAAAACTGAGATGCATATTATTTACACACAGCATTGTTATTAAGTGAACATAAATGAATTAGATGCTATAACAGAGTTTATAGATGCTGGTTAGTATTTTCAAACAGCACAATTAGTACAGTGGGTTCTGCAAAAGTGGGAACAGTGGTAGGTGTTTATTGGTTTCATGTTGTTTTGTTGGTTATCATAGATTGTGTGAGTGTGGATATGGGAAACTAATGAGATGTCAGAATTCTGGCAGTATGTGGCTATATGTGACAGAAAAGTCAGCTCTGGTCAGGCTTCCCAGGGAACACTAGAGTGTGGGGCATGTAGTTGAGAGAGTGCTCATGGAACAGGCCCATGATGGAAGCCAATTTGACACATGCTGCCAAGTGCTTGCAGTTTCTTTGGTACCATGGGGAAAGATGGCAGAAAATAGACATCCTCTCTGTTCTTATGCTTCAGGCATATATTAGGGTACTAGGAATAAGCCTGAAAAGGACAAAATCAAGCTGGAATTCAAACGAGTGTCTATTGACAGGAAAAAAAAAAAAAAAAGGAAATGCCATGGTGATAAGGAGTTAAGTAGAAAGAAATTTCTGAGATTACTAGTTCTAAGCTTTTCATGGTATGGAGCTGATGGGACCCCAGAAAAAAAGAGGAATGTGTTCACCAGGAATTCTCAATGTGTACAAAGTAATTCTATAAAATGGCAGCATCGTACTTATCATAGGTAGATACATAAAGTTGCATTAAAATACATATACTTTAGCCCTGGTTAATGTGGCTCAGTTGGTTGGAGCAATGTCCCATAAACCAAAATGATGCAGGTTTGATTCCTGGTCAGGGCACATGCCAGGGTTGCAAGTTCAGTCCCAGTCTGGGTATGTACGAGAGGCAGCTGATTAGAGTGTCCCTCTGGCATTGATGTTTCTCTCCCTGTCTCTCTCCATCCCTTCCCCTCTCTCTAGAGTCAGTGAGCATGTCCTTGGGTGAAGATTAAAAAAAGATGTGTGTACTTTACACTATTAAGCCTCCGAAATGCTGATTTATGTGTTCTTGAATTTTAAAAGCAGTGTCAGGGGTACAGTTATTACTGAGAATGGGGTTCCCCCAACCAAGCTATGCCATGTACTGGCATATCACCTGAACCCTTCAGAGGCTCAGGAGTCAAGGACTGGAAAAAGGGAAAATGAAGCTGAGCTGCGGCTGCTGCTCCTAAAGGTAAAGCAGGAATTTAAAAAAGAAAAAAGAAGAAAAAAGAAAAACAGCCTCGGTAGAGAATAGGAGGCTGATCAGGACCATAACGTACCAAGGGCCTGTTATGACTTCTTTGGGTAATACTTATTTCTATTTCACAGTTGAAATAAGATGCGGAACATGCTTATTTTTTACTTAGATTGAATGTTTTGGGATTTTGTTTGAAGGGCCCACTAATAAATACAATCAGGTGGTTAAAGCTGCCTACATCCCAACCTACCCTTAAGAACCACAGCTGTTCACATCTTGAGGATACAATTCTGAGCAGCAAAGAAATAAGATTTGGTATTCTGTTTTATTACAGCCTCGAGGTGAGGCATCAGAGGAAAAGTTGAACCACCAATTTCAGTGCTTCCTAACTTATGTACTCTTAAAGCTCAGTTTCCCAATGTATAAAATATAGGTGAAAAACTATCTTATTTGAAACACTGTAAGACATATTACTTATATACCTGTTATGTAAGAAGCATTCTAATTAATACTGACCAAAATATTCGGACAGACTTTAAGTTGGAGGTTGAACTTGAACACTGAAGACTATCTAGGATTTGGCTATGAAGAAGGTATGAAGGGGCTAGTTGGTTTGAGTGAACTGCAAAAATGATGTATAAGAAGGTGCAGCAATGCTGTATTTAATGCAATATGTTCTATGTTTAGAGCATGTTGATTAATTACTTCAAGAACTAGTTTTATATTTTCCAGATTAGATAAATAGTAACTTTTGTTTTAAGCAGTATAGTAAAATAGATAAGCTTGGCAGACACATCTTATAAAAAGTTTAAAATGCTGGATTAAAAAAAATGCTTGTTGTGTAGACAATATATATATATATATATATATATATATATATATATATATATATGTAGGAAATCCTGAAATCCTAGAGGCTTATGTCAAAGTGGGAACCCACAGTAATAAGTAACTTTTACATATAAGTCATTTGCTGAAGCTTACTGACCTTGGGCTTGATTTTTGTGACCTTATGGTCCAAGGTACAAGGCTCAAGGAAAAACAAACAAACAAACAAAAAAACACTCAAATGAGTCTAGTAGGTGGGCCCACATACTATTGTCAAGGTGAGTTGGCTGCCCCTGCACCCCCAAAGACCTCAGAAATAAATACACTTAAACACAAATATTTCTACTATATTTAAATAAATTGAAAAATGAATTTCACATACACCTCCATATACACATATACAAATATATTTATGCATATAAAAATACTTATATGTAATCTTGGACTTATAGAAATAAATGCACTTAAATATATAGAATGAAAATAATAAAAATATTAGCAATAGTTACCTATGTACTGTGAGATTGGAATGCATTTTCTAAATGATTTTTCAACATTCTCCAAATTTTTATTTATAAATGAATATTTTAAGTAGATTCATATAACAAATATGACAGTTCTTCTGTAAAAAAATTATTTGGTCAAGCTCACTGTTAGGGTGGTCAGTGACATGGGCTGTGAAAGAATCCACAAAGAAGAAAAGGAAGAGAGCAAAGTTTTGTTCACTTTCTAAGAGGGGAGAGGGGCATGTCATGGAGAGACACTACCCATGAGATACAGGGGCTTTGAGCTTTTCTTAGGTAATAGGGATGGCTGTAGGATGTTTCAGTTGGTCTTGTTTAGGCTGCAGCTTGTTTGGACATTATCTTTGGGTGCAAGGTCCAGTGGTTGCAATCTGGTAGATTCTGTTTCTTGAGCTCTGAGAGCCTCTGTGCCTCTGGGGTGCTTCCAGTGATTTTCTAGTCCTGAAGGTAGAGGTTCATAAAACTTGGGTCAGTGAAGCTAGCTCTGGCAAAGGGTCTGACAAGGGGGCTTTTGTCCTATTACTAACCATTTCTTAATCTATCCTTTAGCTTTCTGATTTCTTATAATGACATAAAACGGTCTTCTATGTACTCTACATTCTTTGACTTTTTATATTGTATTTGAATATCTTCTCTAAATGGGAATCTATTTCCCTTTTAAATTATTTTTATCTGTTCATAAGCTAAAAAGTGAAAAACAAACAAACAAACTAAAGGCTTAGTTGCATAATATTAAAATCATGGTGTTTGCCATATTTGGATTTTAAGTAAAAACTCTTTTTGACATTTTTTATGATTTAATTAAAGGATTAGGTTTAACTGGTTCAAAGTTTTTATGAATGTCTGTAGAGGAATCCCAGGGAAGGGATCTTGAGAGAGAAAAAAGGTCAGAATAAAAAAGGAAACTTTTGAATATCTACACTGCCTCCCAATGATAAAGTCTCTTTGCATCCTTCAACTCACCCAATTTAAATGATAAAGAGACCTGGCTGGTATGCAAGGAAATGGAGTTTTGTTTATATCTGTATGTTCAACTTTGAGGCTGCTCTGCAAATTCTCCAGGGAATTGTTATTTAACTTTAGAAAACTACTTTCCGTGTTCATTTACAAAATTCAAGGCATTTTGAGAGAAAATCAATTTTAAAATGTGTTTTCCTACTTATATAAAACTTGAGATCTATAAATAGTTTCTCAATTCCCCTCTCCCACCTGCCTCAGGATGGTAAAGTTTTGGGCTTACTAGTGTTTCTTTAGGAGAAGGTAGTTGGCCTGAGTAATCACCAGTTTCCTTTCCGCCTCAGTGACCTATTAGTGAGGCTGGGGTGTGGATCCACATGATACATGAACTTGCCTAAACAAGGTGGCAGACTTCAATGTCTAAAAGCTTTGCAATCATATTAAATATATTATAAATAAGGGTAGAACTAGATTTAAATGTGTATGCCACTTCCTATTCATCGTTTTGTGAGTACTGAGTGGGGTGTATGTTCTTTTTTGGAGTGGGGCACTCAGTGTGAAGAGGGGCTTCTGAAAACTAAGCAGCTTTACTACAGAAGAACATGCTGATTAATTAGCTATGTTTATCATGGGTGCAGAATATAGGAGCACTGGTATAGTATAATTTGTTATCACTACTACTGTGACCTTGGGCAAGGCACTTGCCTTCTTTAGCCTGAATTTCCTTTTTCTAAAACCCTAAATCACAAGGTTCCTGTAAAGATTCATTTTCTTCTTCGTTGATCTACTTATTTTTAAGTGATTTCATATACAAAATATTGTACATTTGATCATCATTTAACTTTTTATTTCCAAAGATTGCATAAAGTAATTTTTTTAAGTCACATTGTTTTTAATATCCAGAAATTATTTTGGGGGGATAAAAATACAGAGACTGCCACTAAGCCTGAAAACAGATGCATACACACTCATGCAGTTAGGTTAATTCACCTGGAATTGACATTTCTAGACCTGTAACATAAGTTTTTGTATGCAGATGATTAATAGCAGAAATCAGAACATTGTCAAATAATTTCTAACATGTGACCACATGAACAGACAATTTTGGATCTTTAAATGAAGCCCTACGTTTTACATACCTAGCTCCTTCCATAGAGCCATGAGACACAACAAACATGCCAGCTATTCACATGAAGAATTTAGGACAAAACAATCAGCTTTCCTGAACTGAGATGGGTGTTACTTTCAGAGAAGTTTACACATTGGGAGTGGAAGAAAATAAGAGCTGCTAAAAAGAATATAAAATATATGGAATTTAGGATTAGACAGAACAAATTTTGAATCTCTTTCATTCCTGGCCCTGTGACCTTGGGAGAAACACTGAATAACCCAGGGTTCTAGTTTCTCATATGTAAAGTGGAGCTGATAACTGTCATTTAGGGTCAATGTGGAGATTATAGAAATGTGTGTAGGGCATTCAGCACATGCCTAATACACATTTGGTATTCACATAATGGAGAAATACAACTGTATGGGTCTTGGGCGCTAGAACATTTAGTAATTTCTTTCATTTTTATTTTTTTTCTAAATTTGAGTTTCATTCTTTGGAACGACCTTTCATGCTGAAATTTCATTACATATGTAAATCTGAGTTTTTTCTACTTCCCAATAGGATTAGTACATTGCCAAATCACTAATTACTGAATTAGCAAAAACAGCTGGTCTAAATCAAATCATTGATGGAAGTTAAGGTGAGGAATAGCAATGTCAGGGCAGTATTGATTTGAATAACAGAGAAACATGCCATGTTTAACCTTCAAGCTCAAATCACACCCTTAGGAAATCCACCATTGATGCTAATTGGGAGAAGGAGAAAATCAAATAATCCATTTGCTGAATAGAAAAAAATACGATCAGCATGACTGGACAACAACCCTCTTCAAATGAGTTGAGTAACACAATTTATAGTCTATGAGGCCAAAAGCTCAAGGTTTTTAAGAGGTGAATGGTTGGTTACTCTCAAATACGATCAAACTGACTTGTACCAAGCAATTTTGAGCCTTTCCTATGTACATGGTAGGGAGGCTTTTTGGGAGCCTGATGCCTGGTGATGCTAGAATAATCATTTTTTATTTTATTGGCTATGCATAAAGATACACACCCCACCCCATATAGAAAGATTAGCAGGCAGTTAATTTTTAAAGGGCCAAAGATCTCTGGTTTTATTTTTAATAATCTACCCTAAAAACCTATGTTATTCCTCATATTTACCCTTAGGATTTAAAAAAGTCTTTCTTCTCCAAATGTGAACAGAGATGGGTGGTTGTCAGGTGAATTTAGGCCTCAGTGCCAGCAGACAGATCATGGAGACTAGATCAATCACTCAGAATTTATGTTTTGATGTGAACTTCTGAAGGGCTGTAAAAAATGCTTGAAGTGGGAGTAATGAGTGTGTGACGGTCCATTGATTGTATCATGGGGTACCCAGTTATTTGGGTATATTTATGAGAATGCTCCTGAACATTTGAATTAGAAAACCTAGTAAAGAGGATTTCCCTTCCTAATTTGGGAGGACCTCATCCAGTCATTTGAGGACTTAAATAGATTTAAAGGCCGAGAAAAGGAAACTTTTTTTACTTGACTGTTTTGAGTCAAGACATTGGTCTTTTCCTGCCTTCGGGCTCTAGTTGAAATATTGGTTCTTCTTGAGTTTCAAACCTGCTGGCTGTCAGCTTGGAAATTGTATCAATCTGAATGAGGAGATTGGCTTTCTTCATTCCCAGGCCTTAGGACTCAGACTAGAGCTACGTCATCAGCTCTTCTGAGTCTACAGCTTGCTGACTGTAGATCTTGGGACTTTTCAGCCTCCATGATAAGCATGAGCCAATACCTTAAGATAAGTATTTCTGTATCTATATCTATCTATCTATCTATCTTTATCTACCTTTCATCATAATCTATCTATATGATTTTTCTCTAGAATACTGAGGTTAACATTGAAATGCAGACTGACTCCAACGATTGCCTATATAAGAGTCAATTCTAAAATAACACTAATTATTTTTATGATTCCATACGTCCTTCATGTAATGATGAATTACACATAGATTCTCTCATAAGCTTCATAACCATGATGAGAGAGATTGTCTCTTACAAATGGGGTAACTGGAACTCAGTCAAAAAGGGGTTTTTGACTGCCAGGGTACATACCTATTAATTCTGAGTCAAGCAAGTTTCAAATCCATGTCTAGGAATTATCTTCCACTGTACTCAATATTAACTGCTAGTCCAAAAATAGCCCTCTGAGCTCTCTGAGCTATTCCATACATGTATTATTTCCTGCTTTTAATTAAAAGAAAAAAATTAAATATATAACTATTCTTAAAGTTTTTAAAGTTTCATAGATTACTTCCCCCTACTCTCTCTTCTAGTGCTTTTGATAGTACAGGGCAAAGTATGTCACTGCAGTGGACATTGTGATGTTCCACTCACATATCCTTTGGAGAATGAAGGATTCATTTGCACAGTTATTCAACTATAGGAAAGACATGTGCAGCCATATAGTGCTCAGCATCAGCACTGTTCAGGAATTGCCTTATTGTGAAATAAGTTGAATGCCCAAATTTATATCTTCTGTATGGCCTATTGCATGGCCTGTTGTATTAAATGATTGATCCACATTGAGGTATAAGGATCTAAACCCATTGTCTCAACACAGGACAGCTCTGAAGTGCCAGACCAGTTTCAGAATTTTTTGAGAAATAAGCTGAGACCTTATTGAGATTTCAACACAGCTCAGCTTCTTTCTTCTTCCATTTGGCTCTTTCCATGTTATGGGTGTCAATCCCAGAAACACTTTCTAGTGGGCTTCCTGTACTTTAATCCCAAGGTGTATTGCTAGGGAACTCAATTTGCAAGAATCATTGTGATATGAATTGGATAAACAAGATAAACTATTCTTGGGGTTCCTTTGCTCAATGTTCTGTGTAGAATACACCAAATCTTGGGAAAGTATTACTGAGAAAAGAATATTTCAACTGGGTCTTGAAAGATAAGAAGTTTCCAGGTAAAGAATAAAGTGAAGATAATTATAGAGAGAAAATTGTTAACAGTAAATAATTAGAGATGAGTCTGGGTCAGTCTGCATAATGCCATTTATTTAGTCCAAGGATCAGGTTCCACACTGAAGGCAATAAGTTTTTTTTCAAAAGCAATCCTTTTTTCACCACATCACTCAAGGCCTGGCAATTTTAGGTCTTGTTTTAGAAGAATAACTCTACCAAGAGTGAAGAAAATATTATATATTGTTGAGGACAGATAAAAGAGATCAGAGGGTCTTCCAAGAGTTCCATATCATTGTCATTTGCTTTATATTTTTCTACAAGTCTGCATCATGATAGTGCCAAGAATATTTAAGAATTTTTAAGAGTTACAGCAAATCAAAACTTTGTGATATCTATAACTCAAGGCAGCTATTTTAATTTTCTGTATTTTTTAACATAAACATTTGATAGTTTTTTATTGTGATTACAGTTAGGCATGCTAAAATTTAAACACACTGGGACATTTACAATTAAAATAATTATTTAGCTTTGGTAAGTTGGCGTTTCAGGGGTGGGACAGTGCCAGAGCTTCAGTATTTAGATTGTTTATGTAGCACCCCTAACAAGTGTGTGTTCACTGTTCATTCTTCAGGAAGCCCATTCATCCATAAGAGAACTTCAGTCTCAGAGAACATCCTTGGATAAAAAACATTAACTTTAAAACATTGTTTTATTTTTCAATTACAGTTTACCTTCAATATTATTTTGTGTTAGTCTCAAGTGTACAGCATAGTGGTTAGACAATCATATACTTCACAAAGTATCCTACCAATACAATAGTTCAAGTACCCACCTGGCACCACACAGTTATGATATTATTGACTATATTCCCTATACTATAGTTTATATCCCCATGAGTATTTTTTTAACTACCAATTTATACTCTTAATCTCTTCATCATTTTTGCCCAGTCCCATAAACTCCTTCTTTTGTCAACTACCAGTCTGTTTCTATGTCTATGTTTGTGTTTCATAAACATGTTTAACATTTAACATGATCTTTCAATACAAGGTTTCTAGTATATACCTTGGAGACACAGTTGAAAGTAAATACAAACTTTCACATGATAGCATATGGGATACATTGGACATTGGCTCTTTCTATATTTCCTTCTTCTTCAGCTTCATTCATATTCATGGATCAACATGCTACACACTAAATCCACATCTCAGCCTGAGACTCTGTCTGATTTCTAAACTACTATATCCAATTATCCCCTGAATACCTCTGCTTGACTAGCTTTCATAATACATTTCAGATACTCAAAACTTCTGCTTTGACCCCTCTCCCAAAGTGCTCTTTGATTTTATTTTTTTGCCCTAGTTCAGTGTTGGTTACCTGGTACATACATTTTTTCAGCTGATCTACAAATCTGGTATACATGTATTCATTGAAGATATTCTTTCAACTATATTGTGCATAATAATCACTTGAGTGGGAATCCTTTTTAAAATGTTTATTCTGATTTTGTTGCTTTGGGTTGTTTAATATTCTTCCAGATGATCCATGTGTGCTGGTTCTTAGACTATACTTCGAGTAGAAGTTTCCACACTTATCCTTTCCTTCAGTCATCTGTAGATCTCAATGGCTTGGTAGGAAAAATACAATCTTTGGAATTAGCTCTGAGTTTAAATTGTGAATCTGATCAATAATAGTGATATGCATGTGGACAAACCATTTAACTTCTGTGCTCTAATCACCTTCTCTTAAAATGGATATGGCTTGTCTCATTAGGACAAACCATTTAACTTCTGTGCTCTAATCACCTTCTCTTAAAATGGATATGGCTTGTCTCAAGAGGATCTTAAATTATACAAAGTGAGAAAAGTGCACATTTTGACATCTGCCATAGAGTAGACACTCAAAATATTCATTTTCTGCTTTTTGTAAAACAAGAGACCTAATACAAATAAATTATGATCATTTGGTGACAAAATTACCTTGGGGGGTAGGGCTTTAGTTTTTATCAGAGAGAAGGACTTCTGGCTGGGCTGAGGCTGAGGCTGAGGCTGAGATTTTAGTAACCTGATTAGAAAATAGACTCAGAAAAGGTAACATTCTATGATTTAGTATATAACTTTAGCTGCCCAGGAGAGAAGGGATTTTCTTCTGAGAAGGAGCAGAGTAATTGCATCTTTGAAACAACTCTGTGCATGCTCAAAACTCTGTGCATGTTAAAGCTGTGGGTTGCTAGAATCATTGTCCAGGTTAGAAAGGAAACCCTTAGGTCTCACCTGATGATCTCTTCATTATTGCAGTGGAGACTAGTTGTAATGTAGTGGATGGACACTGAAGAAGATAGAGCAGTAAGGAAGAAACAGACTGGTTGAAGGAGAATTGAATGAGAATTGAAATTTAAGCCTTTATAAGCAATGTACACTAGTCTTTGCCACTGTGGATTTGAGAAGCCATTGGAAGATAGGAATAACTGGACTAATAATTGATAGCGGAGAGCTAATAAGAGGTAGTACACAGGAATCACAATGAAATCTTAGGGGATAAGAGAACATTTTTCAGAAGGAAAGACAATATGCCACTTAAAAATATGTTCATGTCATTATATAAAGATTATCACTTTACATTTATTGCAAAACAGTCCATGAAAAGGATATACCACAATTTATTCAATATTTTTCCATTAGTGAACTTTTAAAAAAATTAAAACTTTTTCTATTATAAACAGTATCATCTCGAACAATTTTTGCATTTTTAAAATTTTATTTTTTATTAATTTATTGTTGTATTACAATTGTTTCATTTCCCCCCATTGCTATCCCCTGCCCCACCCATCCCATCCCCTCTCCCACAGTAACTCCCCACCTGTTGTCAATGAGTCATTCATACTAGACCATTGACTAAACCCTTCCTCTTCTTTCCTTCCTCTTCTCTTCCCCTCACCATCTGGTTACAGTCATTTTGTTCCTTGTTTCCATGTCTCTGGTTCCATTCTGATCATCTGTTTGTTTTGTTCATTAGTATTAGGAGAGTTGATGTGGTATTTGTCTTTTGCTGACTGGCCTATTTCACTAAGCATAATATTCTCCAGTTCCAACCATATTATCATAAAAAGTAAAAGTTCCTTCTTTCTGCTTAAGCTGTTTCCAGAACTTGGCTATTGTGAATAGTGTTGCCATGGACATAGGGTTGCATAGGTTCTTCTGTTTTTCAGGATTCTTTGGGTATAGTTCTAGTGGTGGAATCACTTCTCCTGTAGACCTGTGCAAATGTTTCTGTAGGACATGTACTGGATTTGGACAGTAGGTTTCATTTTAAATAAATGAAACAAATTGCATTATAAAACAAACAGTACATGAGGGTACATATTTTTACCTTATTACCATTTTATGTTATTAAACCTTTAATTAAAAAAATTAATATATAAAATATATCTTTCTTTTATGAATTACTTATTAATATCCCTTGCCCATTCTCTATAAGATAATTTGATATACTTGAGTATTAAGGATATCATTCCTTTGTCTATTATATATGTTGATAAATCCTATACAAACTTTATTTATTAAAGATATTTTTAATTTTGGTTTATTTTTTTCAGAAAAAGAGATTTTGGTATAATTGACCAGTTCTATTCTTTATTTTTCATTATGTTTGTGTATTTTATCCATACTACCCTACATATAATATTTTTGGTTTATTTTGTTGCTGCTTTTCTATCTTATTGGTCTGAAAAATACAGTTAATTCTCCATATTTGTCTTTAATAAATATATATACTAGTATCATTTTGGTTGTGTTAATGTAATGTAGTTATTTTCATCAATTTTTTTCTAAAGATTTTATTTATTATTTTTAGAGAGAGGGGATGGGAGAGAGGCAGAGCGGAGGAGAGAGATGCAGAGGGGAAGAGAGTTATCAATGTATGGTTGCCTTTCACCTGCCTTCAGCTACAGACCTAGCTGGAGACTTGGCTTGTAACCTGGTACGTGCCCTGGCTGGGAATCTAACCAGCAACCTTTGGGTTTGCAGGCTGACACCTTATCTACTGTACTACCAGCCAGAACCTTTATTTTCATCAATTTAAAACTATTTTTAGGAAAGTTCTAGTTAAGATAGTAGCATAAGTAAACACCATACTTGAAACCACCCACAACCACATCAAAATTACAACCAAATTATAAAACAGCCATTATTTGGAATGCCTGAAATCTAGCTGAACAGAATCCTATAACTAAGGATATAAAGAAGAAGCCACATTGAAACATCAAAAACAGTTCTGGTCCCACATCCAGGTGTGGCAGATAAAGATCATGAGGAATATTTTGGCTTCAGAGGTCTCCCCCAAGGAGCAAAAAGTCCCAGCCCAGGGACCTCAGTGCAAGGTTCCAATACCAGGAAGAGAAATGTCCTGAATTTCTGGCTGTGAAAACCAGTGGGGATTGTGATTGAATAAGATGGAAGTATTCTGGAGTCCCTTGTGTTCCTCCTAAAAAAATTGTATACAGACATATTTGAACTAAGTCTTTCTGAGCTCCAGTGCTGGGGCAACAACTGGAAAGGCACCAAGAGGAACTGAATTATCTAGCTTCAGGGAAAGGAATGGAGGGGAAGTTTTCTTTCAAGTGTTGGCAAAGGCCATTGTTACTTTGCTGAGTCCTACCCCTACAGAGCTGGCAGGCAGATGTCATATCTGAGCCTTCAACAATCTGGATATCATTGTTCATCCACCCTGATGAGTCCCTGAGATGAAAGCCCACTAAATTTATGTGTCCACAAACAGCTTCTCTTGATTCATGTTTTAGACTTCCCTAAAATGTCTTAAACAAGCAGCATCTTGTCTCTGTGTACCATGTACCTTTTGCTATATTGCCCCCATGCCTGGTAGCTGGGTTTGGACTGATTGCAGTTTGGCCCCTCCCCAACAGGTTCAAGCCCAGCAGTGTAGCAGCCACCTGTAGATTGCTCTGTAGCTCATGTCAGGTGTCCCCAACATAACACAGGTGGTGGCTGACCTTATACTTGCTGGGAGAACCCAGAGCCAGTGCACCAGATGGACAGCTTCAGACTATGCCAGATTACAACCTATCCACCAGTTCTATGAGTGACACATTCAAGAGGCAGACTTAGCAAGTGCCAAAGCCCTCCTGAAGCAAATATTGCTCCTTGGGGTGGGCCTTTGGCTCATTTCCTCTGAAGAAGTCCATTAAATAACTTAATCAGGGGAGACAGAAACTGAAGATGAGTTATTAGTGGCCTCAATTTCTCAACATTTTGACAGAAAATGCTGTCTAGCTGCCGTCTATCATTATAGGAGATGCACTTGATTTCATTCTCCCACAAGAAACAAGGAAATATTTTACTAATCTAATATTTCCTGCATATTTGGTGAAGCAATTATATTTTATAGGGTTTCAGCCTCCACAGATACTGATGGTCTTTATATTGGCATATTTTATAACATCTTATGAGACACTATGAAACAAGATAACATGGGTAAAATATGACATGTCACCTGTTGCATTCTTCTTTAGAAAAATTATTAAGTATATCAGCATACAAATGGCTCTATGAAATTCTGCCACAATGAGAATCGATTTAGTTGTTTGTTGTTTTTTTTTTTGTAACTTATTAACTGCTATGGCAAACAAACTCTGTGAGACACCTCCGCATACAATAAGGTCTGTCCAGAAAAAGTCCAGCCATTGTTAATATAACAGAAATGGTTTGCATGACATTGACGTAACCTGGCAGCCAAGGAGAGAGGACTGAAATGTATATGCCTGAAAAATGATGACTTCACTGTCAGTGGGGGCGGTAGATGCTCACTGAGTGAGCATGTGTACTGTGTGGTTGTCACATTCAAAAGGACTAAGCCAGTAAAGCAACAAATCTGCATCAAGTTTTATGTTAAGCTTATACATTTCTCTGCAGAAACTATTTGGGTGATTCAGAATGTCATAGTTATGGGCAACTGGTGATTGGCTGCTTCATCCGACAATGCACCTGCTCATGCATCATATCCCATGCAGTGTCTTCTGGTGAAACATCAAACCACTCAGGTGAGTCAGATCCACTACACCCCAGATTTGGTGCCCTGCAACTTCTGGCTTTTCCCTTTCAAAGGGAAACTGATTCAGACTGTCAATGAGATTCAGGAAAATATGATGGGGCAGCTGATGGCAATTGGGAGAACTGTGTGAGGTCCCAAGGTGCCTGCTTTGAAGGGGACTGAGGCATCATTGTCCTATGTACAATGCTTGTTGTATCTTGTATCTTTTTCAGTAACTGTCTATATTTCTCATAGGACATGGATGGACACTTTCTGGGCAGGCTTCATCTGTGTTCAGGGAATCTAGGAAAACTGTTTGTGATACAGGATCTAAACCTGTGAACGCAGAAGGAAAATCAGCATAGCCCTTATTTCACTCAGCTTGGCTGAATCAAAAGCAATTTTTTTAATCCTGAAAATTTTATAGAGATTGATAATGAACCAGGTTAAGTTATTGATTTGCAGTTGGAAATCTTAACTTTAGTTATAAAAAACCTTTTTATTTTCAATCCAGAATATGTCTCTCTCAGTATTAGTGACTGGGTTAGGAGATTGAATGTGGTGAATTAAATAAAATTAAAGCAGAGTTGCAAGGAAGCATGAAGGACATTTTATTTAGGCAACATTCACCTAGGTTATATAACTCAGAACTCCATAGAAAACAGCACCCTTTCATGATTGGGATAGAATTGCTGTCTTGTACAGTGCTTGTTTGTTTATTTTGTGCTTAAAGTATAGAAGGCTAGAGAAAATAACGAAAATCATGCTCATATTCCTACCTCCTGGAATTAGTGTTTACATTACATTTTACCATTTTTGCTTGACATATTAAGATGTATGCCTATAGAAAGTTATATGATATATATTTTAAAAAACAAATTTTCCATTTGCCCCAAACCATTTGCCCCCCCCTCCTCCTCCCTCCCTCCCTCCCTCCCTCTCTGTCTCTCAAAAAAATAAACTATATATTTTATATATATAGTTAGGTACTGTGGCCTAGCAAAGTTGCCACATAAAATTTATTAGCACATATTCTGTACAATTTTGCTATATTTGGGAAGAGTTAATATGTAAGTTGTTCTCTGTATTTCTATTTTAAAATTTCACAGAAATTATTATTATTTGTGGAACTTATATTTCTTGATTAACATTAGGTTTTGAAGTTCTTTCCATAGTGTTATATAAAAAATGTTTATTTGATTTAAATGCTATATGGTATTTCAACATATGAATATTCCACAATTTATTTATTTTATCCATGAACATTTAATTGCTATTTTTTTTTTGTTGTTGTTATGTTATAATAAACATTTTTGACAGCTCTGCTATTGTTCATGTCTAATAATTTCTCTAAAGTAAGTACAAAATGTAGGACTGGTGAGTCACCATGATGATACAGCTAGATTTTTAAACTTTACCAGACTAAATAATGTTCTCCATAATATATATTTCCACTAATAATGTTACTGGAGAAACCCTGTTTTTTCTTGTGTTAGCAGTAAAGAATTATAGATCATTGAGCCTATTAGCATGCAGACAAAGTTTATTAGTAAATGGGAGAGCAAAAGCAAGGGTGGCCAACGGTCAGGTGCCCAGGGGACCAAGACAAAAGCAAGAGTCTTTTGTTCTAAGGATTTATATAGTTGGTGGGGTGGTGGGGAAGAAGTTACATTTTTATTGGTGGGTAAAGGTGGTGTCAACTTTCCCAGGGAGACATGAGTACCCAAATGTAGGTATGGGTGGGGGTCTGTTAGCTTGAATTCTTATCTTGCTCTAGGCAATTTATTCATTTTGCGTATGTGATCCAAGGAAGGCAGTTAACCAAATAATTTTTAGGGACTTTTGTTTGGGTACTGTAGTCCACCACCCTTTCCAGGCCTTGGGGTGAATACACAATCTCAAGGTTTTCCTTTTTCCAACTAATGGAGTTGATACACACAGACTTTCAAGGTCTTCTCCCCTTCCTGCACGATCATAGTTTACTTGTGTTGTTCAGAATGCCTGGCAGCCTTATCAGTATCAAACTCAGCATTACTGAGTCAGCAGATGAGACAGGTCTTCCTCTGCTTCTAGCCTCCTCTGTTAAGTTCTTTGTTAGATTGCAATGGTGAGGGTCCTGCCTTTGTTTTTCCTCTGGCCACTCATCCCTAGCTGCCGCCTAAGTGTTAAAAGGTATTACCTTGACTGTGGCTAGTTTGGCTCATTGGGTAAAGACTGACCTGTGAACCCAAGTGTTGGTGGTTCAATTTCCAGCCAGGGCACCTACCCAGGTTGCAAGCCATGTCTCCAGTCAGGTCTCTAGATGGAGGCAGGTGAAAGACAATCATACATTGATGTTTCTCTCCCTTTCTTCCTCCCTCCCTTCCCCTCTCTATAAAAATAATGAAATCTTAAAAAATATATAAAGTAAATGTTTTTTTTTTTTTTTTTTTTTTTTAAAGTGTTACCTGGTGACCAGGACTCTAGTCACTGGCTAGAAACAGCAGCACAGTCTCAGGGTTCTTTCTATGCTATCTCCTGCAACAGTAAAATCCTGGTAAAGTTTAGATATTTAAGACTTTTTCCTACTCTGTAAATCATTAAAAAAAATAATAGGCTTTCTTCATCATGAGTGGTTTTTTTTCATGTTTTCTGATTATTTGGTTTCTGCTTTGTGAATTGCTTTTCATGTCCTATAGTCAGCTTTTTCAAATGATGTGAAAAAATGTATGTATGATGTTTGTCCTTTTTAATTGAAATTTAAGAGTTTGTGATATTGTATGTTCTTGAAAATGATTGTTATGTATGATCTAATTACCTTTTTCAAATATATTTCTTATCTTTTTTATGATGCCTGTAATAAATAGAGGTTTTTTATTTCATCAATATTTTTCTTCATGAGTGGGTGTGTGAGTGTATGTGTGTTCCTACATCACTTTCTTGTGGGATGCCAGAAATATTACCCTAAATAATTTTCTAAATGTTTTAAAAGGGTTTTTTATTTTCTTGTTTTCATGGAAAACCAAGTATTTGCATTGTGCTTTTAAGTGAATCTTTTAAAATTTACTCATAAAATAATTTTTAAGGGAGAAATTATTTCATATACTTTTAAAAATTTTATAAGCATCAAGAATATTTTTGTATTTGTTAAGATATTTTTATTAAGGTAAGTAATATATAATCAGTACATATTACAAAATGGGTAAAAGTAAGCTCCCATGGAAAATAACTTACAATTCTATGTAGAGAAACACATTTTTCTATAACAACTATTTTGAAACATAACTTCTTATATTAAATATTTACAATTGCAAAGTTAGAAGTCAACAGTCCTTGGCATTTTAAAAACACAATTTATATTAGGAGAGTTATTTGCCTCTTTTAAGAAACAGTCTTATGTCAAACTAAATTTTATTGTAATAAATTAAAAAATGATAACTGATCTCTCATTTACTTTTAAAAAGACTAATGCTTAATCTAGGGATTTATATTCTCTATAGAATTATAGCCTCTTAAGATTCTTAATACTAAAATATGTGCTATCTGTGCAAATAATTTATAATTAGTACTGAATTTAAAATATTTAAGATTCTATTTTCATGTTTTTATTTCATTTGAAATTTATTTTTATGACATAAATTGACATTTTAAAATATGATATAAAATAAGATTTTAACTTTCTTTTTATTATCATTATCATCATCACCATTATTATCATCACTTGTGGTGTAAATGTGTAAAGCCAATTGTCTTTCCTTCTTTTTATTTTTTAATAATCCTTTTCCCCTAAGATGTAAGTTTCCTTTTAAGTCTGAAAATTATTATGAAATTTTTTAAAATATTTTTTAAATTTATTATTTCCAGAGAGAGGGGAAGGGAGAGAGGCAGAGAGGGAGAGAAACATCAATGTATGGTTGCCTTTTACCTGACTCCAGTTATGGATCTGGCTGGAGACCTGACCTGCAACCTGGTTATGTGCCCTGGCTGGGAATTGAACCAATGACCTTTGGGTTTGCAGGCTGGCGCCTTATCCACTGTGCTACCAGCCAGGGCTATTCTGAAATAATGTTTTTACATAGCAAGACATTTTATTGTTTTACATAGCAAGACTAAAATAGGGCATAATTATTGCAATAGGGAAGAGAGACAGACCTCAGTCCTGACTACATCAAGGACCAGTAGAGATTTATAACCAGGGAACAGCTGTCAGGACAAGAATAAAAAATTATTAAGGACTTGGTTAGGTATCAGGGGTGGAAGGGAAGAAGAACTTGGTTAGATGTTAATGATGGAAGAAAAGGAATTTGATTTAATTTGAGTTAATTAATATCAAGGAGATTTTTGATAAACTGGCTTAAGAATATTCTTTATGAAAACTGGGCTCAGTTAGCCAAGAATGAGGTCTAATGGAGAAGAAGGCTCAAAGAAGCCTAGGTAAAGTTTGGTCAGGAAGGGAGATTTTGTCATCACAAACTAAGGTCCCAAATATGTATGCCTGTTTCTGAGCTGTTTTGTGTTTGGCTGTATTGTGCTCCCTTCAAATTCATATATTGAAGCCCTAGTTTTCTATGTAACTATGGAAATAGGAAGGCAATAAAAGTTAAGTGAGATCATAAGGGTGGGTTCCTAATCTGACAAAACATAGGGTGGGTTCCTAATCTGACAAAACTGGTATCCTTATAGAAAAGGACAAGATAACAGATCTTGCTCTCTCTCTTTCTCATTCTTTCTCTTCACTGCTGTGCAGGAAAGACCATGTGAGAATGCATTAAATATGTGGCTATCTTCAAGCTAGGAAGAAAGCTTTTACCCAAAATTGAAATAGCTGGCACTTTGACCTAGGACTTCTAACCATAAGAATTGTGAGAAAATAAGCCCTGGCTGGTGGCTCACTGGATAAGGCGCCAGCCTGTGACCCCAAAAGTCACAGGTTGGTATTCCCCAGCCAGGGCACATAATGAGGTTGTAAGCCAGGTCTCCAGCCAGGTCCATAGCTGAAGGCAGGTGAAAAAGGCAACCATACAGTCCTTGGCATTTTAATGTCTCTCTTCTTCTCTGCCTCTCTCCCTTCCCCATTTTCTAAAAATAATGAATAAAATCTTTAAAAAAAAAAAGAATTGTGAAAAAATACATTTTTATTGTGCCAGCCACCCAGTCTATACCATTTTGTTATGGCAACCCTAAAAAACCAAGACAATCTATTTTTTGGTTTTGTTTGTTTGTTGAGTTAAACCCCATTGTTTTAATTACTATACTCATTATTATAAAAGAAGATTCCATCCTATTTTCATTCTTTTAGATTAGCTAATTTCTCAATGATGTCTACCACCCTCACCAACTTGTATAGTGAAGTTGTCATTTTCAGGCATGTGTGAAAATCTGTTCTCTTTGGCTGCCAGGTTACTTTAATGTCACACAAACAATTCTTGTTATATTAACAATGGCTGGACATTTTCTGGGCAGACCTCAATATTTTTTTTATATCTTACAGTATATTGCAATTATAGGTGCTACATGTTTTCCTAGTAAATTTTCTACTTGATATTTGGTACATATTATTGACATAACGCCCCTTTTTCTTAAATACTTAAGCATGTAATTCTTACAAACCTAGGTCATTCTTTTTTATAATCACAGTGCAATTTAAAACTTGCAAAATAGCCTTGATGGCTATTCTAGTATTCTATTGACCTTACTCAGATCTCACCAAACTATCCTAATGATACACTTTATAGCTAAAGTAAGGGGGATTAAATAGATATTTTTCTTGTTCTAGAGACACTCCAGAAAAGTTGTCATGTCCCTTTAGATTCATTTATTCCAGAATACTTCTTTAGTTTGTCCTGATTTTGATGAACTTAGCATTTTTAAGAGTTCAAAATGTATTTTGTGGAAATGTCTTCATTTAAATTATTATTTTTCATGATGAGATTAACAGTTGAGGTTTTCTTTTTGCAAGAATATCATAGTGGCATTATAGTAAGCACACATTTCAGTGTGTCATATCAGTGAGAACATGCTGGTAACTTGTTCCATTATTGATAATGGCTTCATACTTGGTTAATATGTATCTGCCAAATTTGTCACTGTAAGATTACTATTTCATTTGTAATTAATAAAGTTATTCTATAATAATTGACAAACTTATTGTAATTAACTTATAATAAATAAACTTTAAAACTATATAAATATTCTAATTCTTATCTATGTTGCCTATGAATGTTAGAAAATGTTCCTGCTTATGCTTCATTAAATTATAGTTATGAAATGATTTCATAATTTCATTATTTCTTCTACATTTATTAGATGACATATAAAAAAAGAGTAGATTATCCTTATACATGATTTCTTTTGTAAATAAAGCTTTATTAGGATACACCAGATATATATTTATGTGTTTTCTTTTTATTTATTTATTTATTTATTATTTTTCAGAGAGTGGGGAAGAAGGGAGGAAGTGAGGGAGAGAAACACCAATGTATGGTTGCCTTTCACCTGCCTCCAGCTACGGACCTGGTTGGAGACCTGGCTTGTAACCTGGTTATGTGCCCTGGCTGGGGAATCGAACCTGCGACCTTTGGGTTCTCAGGCTGGCGCCATATCCACTGTGCCACCAGCCAGGGCCCTATTTATGTGTTTTCTATGGCTGCTTTGGCACTACAATGGAATAATTGAGTATGTGGCCCACAGAGCCTATTTATCATATGACCCTTTGTAGAAAAAGTTTGCAGACTCCTGGGTTAGAGAAAGGAGGGGAGAATATTGGGGAACACAGTGCCGCAGGTAAGGATGGAGGAAGATTGGGTGGGAAGAATTGGATTAGAGGTCAAAAAGCACTATTTCTATTCTTGCTAATGCCACCACCTGTTGTGACCTTGGATAATTTACTTGACTCTAGAACAGTTTTCATGTCTAGCAATGTAACTTCTATATCATGCAGATGTTAATAATTATAGCAGTTGTGTACATTTATTATATTTCCCAAACAAATGTATTATGACAAATCTTAGCATTAATGTCTGTTCCAAACATACATCTTTACCAGCATAACATCATCAATTTGTTGAAAAATGGAGATTCATGGAAAATATTTTCAAGAAATAAAGATTCTGTTCTTGGTATTTATTGATAAGGTTGTTGATCCTGTTTTTTCAAGTTCCTAAACCCATAAGTTATAGAACTCAAAAAATTTAACCATCACATTTAGCTGTCAAGCACTTACAAATATTTCCAGAAAATAAAGTACAGAACTGGTTGTATCTTAGCTATAAGCTTTAAAAAATACAAATAATCTAAAATTAATTTTGGGGGATAAGGCACAGTAACCTATATTTTTATACAGTTGTAAAAATAATTCTTGTGTGCAGCCCAGAGTGAGAACCAATGGTCAACACTAAATTTAAATTTAAATTTGCTGGATAGAGTAATCTGGATTGTAAGTTTTTGCTTTTTTAATACTTTGAATACTTCTTGCCAGTTTCTTCCTGCCTGCAAAGTTTCTTTTGAGAAATCAGCTGATGGTCTTATAGGAACCCTTTTGTAGGTAACTCTCTTCTTTTCCCTTGCTGCTTTTAAGAGTCTTTCTTTACCTTTAATCTTTAGCATTTTAATTATGTTGTTTCTTGGTGTGTACACTCCTCTTTGGGTGTAGCTTGAATGGGATTCTCTGTGTTTCCTGGACTTGAATGTTTATTTCCTTCACCAAATTTGGGAAGTTTCTCTTCATTATTTTTTCACACGAGTTTTCAATTTCTTGCTCTTCCCCTTCTCCTTCTGGCACCCCTATGATTCAGATGTTGACACATTTAAAGTTGTTCCAGAAATTCCTAGGCCTCTCCTTGTTTTTTTCAATTCTTATTTCCTTTTTATGTACCAGTTGACTTTATTTCTTCCTTGTGTTCTAAAACCTAGCCTGCACTTCTTCCCTTCTGCTTTTGCCATACTTGAGAATATCTGTCAAGTCTGTGAGCATCTTTATAACCAGCCTTTAAACTGTGTGTCTGTTAGGATGGCTATCTGTTCATCTGTTAGGCTGGCTATTTCTTCATCCCTTATTTTGCCCATTGGGACATTGATCTGTTCCCTTTTTTGAGCCATAGTCCTTTGTCTCCTCAACTTTACAGGCTCTTATTTTGGCTGTGTATCTTAAGTGAAGTTGTCATAGCTGTTAAATTATAAGGGATGGAACCTTAGGTATTCATCAGTACAGGTGACTCGTTTCACCATTTTGTGGCACTATATGTGTGGGAAGGGTCTGAGAGGGTACAATGTTATTTGCTCAGCATTTGGTACTTTTCCAGGCACTGCTCCTGCTTCCTATATGGAACAAGCTCCTCTCTAGCTGTTGCCCTAGTCATAATTGCCAGAGTGGTTGGGTCTGTGGACATTCCAGGACCATGGGGGCCTCTAAACATACAGACTATTGAAAGACTGGCAATTTTCTTCCTCTGCCCTAACCCCCATTGGTTTTCATAGTCAAAAGCAATGTGGCTTTATTCTCCCCTCCAGCACTGGAACCATGAGCCCTGTGGTCTGATCTGGTGCTGAGAGCACTCAACAGGTGTTCTTACTGTGACTGCACTTTCTGTTGGTTAGCCACAGTCACCTTCCGATTGTATCTGGTGTGCCACCCAAACATGCCACTGAACTGTGTCCTCTCTGTCCTGGTTCTGCCCCTCCTACCTATCTGGTTGAGTATTTCTTTTCTATATCTTTTTGTTCTTATTGTTAAACTTCCATGCAGCTTGATATTCTGGAATTTCTGGTTGTCTCTAGTTTTGAGATGAATATATCTGGTTTTGGTTGTGGAGGGAGACACAGTGAGTCTATCTATGCCTCCATTTTGGATTCTATGTATTTATCTATTTGTTTGTATCACCACAGGCTCCTCCATTTTTATTTTAACCAGTAATCTGAAACTATTATTTTGATGCTCAAATTTCCCCCAATTTGACCAGTGAGAGCCCCTTCAATCTAGTTTCTGTGTTGTTTTCACATATCCCACTATTCGTTGAGCATTTTCTTCTTTTCTGGTACAATAATTCTTCTGAAATTTCCTGCTGAGTCTGAAGGAAGCCTTTTTCTAAGGATCACAGAATGGTATTTAGAAACTAAAAACTGGGTGCTGGTTGTACTCATTACTACTAGGGTGTCCTTGTTGCTAACCCCTCTCTAGTTGACAGAACTAGGAAACACATACCAACATAAAAACTCTATTTTCATATTATAATTCACTTATATTAAATTCTGTATTTTTACTTATACCTGCATTTCTAATACAACATTATAAGATATGCTACCTTTTCATCATTTCCTATTTGTAATCCCTTCTTTTATTCCATTCTGGCACTCTGAGGGCTTGAATATTGGACTTTTTGATATTTTTCCTATAGGTCCCCAATATTCTGTTATTTTTTTGTCTTTTTCTCTCTGATGTGTAGATTGGATAATTTTTATTCTTTTTTTTTTTTCAAATTCACTAACACTTATGAGCAAGTTTTGGCCTTCTTTGCCATGATTTTTATCAACTTCGTTGTGTGGATATATCTGTTTATAAAACAATTAATCTAAAATTATGCCCTATATGCTTTTCAAATAAATCTTTTAAAGGTAAAATTTACATGAAATAAAGTTATTTGAAATCTACAGTTCAGTAAGTTTTGACAAATTCATACCTCTGAATACAAGGTTAAGTGAAATAAGTCAGACAGAGAAAGACAAATACCATATAATTTCACTTATATGTGGAATCTAAAAAACAAAGTAAGCAATCCAAATAGAATAGATACTGAGAACAAATTGGTGATCCTCAGATGGAAGGGTAGTAGGGGAATAGGTAAAAAAGTAAAGGAATTAAGTACAAGTTGGCAATTATAAAAAATATTCATGGGGATATAAAGTACAGCAAAGAAGTATTATCAATAATATAATAACTGTATGGTGTCAGATGGATACGAAACTTATGGGGATGATCACTTGAAGAGTTATATAAATGTGTAATATCACTATGTTGTACACCTGAAGCTAGTGTAATATTATGTCAACTATAATTGAATAGTGAATTTAAAAAATAAATAAAATACTAAAAATAAACATATACCTTGAATATTCAGTTATATAATTAAGATATAACCATTTCCATAATTTTAGAAGGAGGGTCAGTGTCATCTGAGGTGGCAGCTGAAGGGAAGAGACAAAGATTTCTTGACCCATACTTGGCTTGGTTTCCTCTTGCACCTTACCACTTGCCTTATGCAGCCATCCTGCCCCCTCTCCCCCTTTTAATAGACTCTTCCAAAAGCAAGATCCCTAGGCAGTTTTTTTTTAATCTTTGTTTTAAAGATTTTATTATTATTTTTAGATGAGGGGTAGGAAGAGAAGGAGAGAGACATCAATATATGGTTGCCTTCCACCTGCCTCCAGCTACAGACCTGGTTGGAGACCTGGCTTGCAACCTGGTTATGTGCCCTGGCTGGGAAATCGAACCAGTGACCTTTGAGTTCACAGGCCAGTGCCTTATTCACTGAGCCACCAGACAGGGCCCTAAGCAGGTTGTGCATTGCTCCAAAGCCCTAGCCCTGAGCTATCTGCCTTCTGTGATTCATGGGGAGAGGGGCTGACTGACGCAAAGGCATACACTGTCAAAGAAGCCCTGCAGGGCCAGTCACTAAGGAACCTGCACACCCAGTACTCTGAGGGCGCTAGCTTTGCCCACTCAAGCATAGTCATCAATGTGGAGCCTGTGTGGTGCTAAACATCTGCTAAGATGGGAAGTAAGCTCTTATCTTTCCCCAATTATAAATACATAAAGCCTTGTTTTAATTAATTTGCCCTCTGCTCATATGTCCTATGTTCTCTGACTCACCTGTAGAAAAAAATATTGTCATGTAAGAGTGGTCACATGTTGAGCCAGACTGAACTGTGCAAAGTTCTCTAGACCCAGTGACTAGGCTGTGGAAGTTACCACCCTTTGTGATTACACATGCTGACTTTTGCAACCTCTGTTTTCAAGTATAGAGACAGCCTAGGAGTAATTGAGGTTCAGAGAAGGAACAGAAGAGGAGGTTATCCTTGCCTCTCCACACTGCTTTCTTTTCACAATTCTGATCTTATTCTAGGCTAGACCATCCCTGATGTGGGTTAGGAAACCACAATTTATCATTTTAGTCTCTGTAAAAAGTTTAATGTTTTTCTATCTTTGTCATGAATTAAACAAAAGACAATGCCCATACATTTTCATCTTAATGAGAGAGGATGGGCTTGGCCTCCAGGCTCTTGGGCCTAGAAAGACAAAGATGCAAAAGCTTAGGTCTGCTTTGTAATGATTTAAAAATTTAAGTCTAGGATGCTACATATTACTTAGAAGTTGTTGTTATGTTGCTTTAAATGTCAGAAAATACCTGAATAAGGATGACTTGGAAAAAAATAACCTATATGGCTCTAGTCCAAACCACTAAAATATATTGAAAGAGTTACAATTTTATCCTGAGATAGCTGACCCTACAGTTATGCTGTATCTTTATGAACAATTGCCAAAAGTGCCATCTTTTCTAAAATATTTCATAGCTCATGAAAACTTGCTCAAGATGGGGAATGGAGACAAGTACAAGCATTTCCCTCAGCTCCTTCTGTATCATTTTATTAAACAGTTCTTCAGTGAGGACTCTACCTCTGACCCTTTGCTAGGCTCTATTGACATAAAACTAAAACACAGCTCTTGCCTCTGAGGAATTTACACAGTCATGGATGAGACAAATAAATAGTCAACAATTACAGCTGGAGGCACAAGTGATAGGGTTAAAAAAGCAAGTGACAACAACATAAAACAGTCTGGGGAGATAAAAAATGAGCTACAGCTTAATGGCACTGAAGAAGCCTGGTGGAGGACTATTTGTAGCTTAAGAAAAAAGTAGTAAAAATTCATGGAAGAAATTGAGCTCATAAGCCAATAGGTTAATGGGTTCGTGGTCGCATGTGTGTGAAGATAGAAATTAAAACTGAGAAATGCAACTGAATGGAGGACAGGGGCTGACTATGGACAAAGTTATACACTAAAATGGGGACTTTTATCTGTTATCCTGAAAGTGTAGGGTATCACAAAAAGATTGTAAGCAAAAATGTGACAAGATTATATGAAAGTTGCAGAAATGTCCCTATGGCTGGGTGGGAAGTAAGCATTGAACAAATGTCAGAACAGCAGCAAAGAAGCTCATGTGACCAGTGACTCAAGCCAAGACAAGACCATGAGTTCTTGGTGTAGAAGAACTGAAAGTGGATATGGTGAAAAGACAAAATGTGAAAGAGATGAAGTAGGTGATGCAAAATCACCAGGCCTACAATGGCCACCTGGTTTGGAATAATGGACATAAGTACTTTTACCATAAATATAACCAGTTTAACTTTTAATAATGAGATTATTATTATTGTGACAGATTCAAGTTATATTCAGAAGGCAGTTCATGAGCATATTTATTTATCAATTTCTTCAGTTTTTTTTAGTCTCTGAGATGTGCTAAGGACTATTTTAGGTGTTAGCATCAATTACAAAAATGCCCAAGCCTTGCCTTTATGGACCCTACATTCTAGCTTAAGGGGAAACAAGAAATAACATATATAAAAGTAGAATCAGTAAGTAACCCAGTAGATTATTGGTAACAAGTGTTATCAGGGGTGGGTGCTTTGTACCACATGCCTGACCCTGGCAGAAGTGCCCACTCAGACTGGCACAAGGACCAGAAACTGCTGTATCCCATTGATTTTTCAATCCTCCAGAAGGTTGTCGATGGCATTTAAGTGTCATCTATGACCTGCTTGGAAGTGAGGGCAGAATAGCAGATGGGGTATATGTGGGGGAAGCAGGGCAGCCAGACTCACCTACATTGCCTGTGGCTGATTTTTCCTAGGAGAATGTCATGATGGGGAAGGGTGTTCAAGATTTACATGTAATCATATAATATAATGAGTGAGTGGACAGGGGTTAAGAACCTGGGGGCCAGATGTGTCAGGATGCTAAATAATTCTCACTGAAATACTTATCCACTCACCCTGGGTGATCAAAAATTCAAAGTTTTGGGGTACAAATTATGTTATTCTGCTGAGCTTCCCAAGTCTAAATGTGTGCATGGGATTGTGCACAGCCCTCGGAGCAAGCTCTGTGCCTTGGTCAGATCTGGTGTCTCATAGTTTCTTCTTATACTGGGAAGAAGAGGAGAGGTGCTTTTAAAAAATTCCAAACTGCCTTAAAATTGTCCTTAAAGAGAAAGTTCGAGTTACTTCAGAAATGACCTACACAAAACTCAGAGACATCAGCTAACCTTTCACAATCTCATCGTTTTTTATCTTCGAAATGTAAAATGTTCACTGTTTCCCAAAGCAGGTAGATCATAGTCCAGTGATTTGGGAAATGTAAAGTATAAAAGGTAACTCAGTGAGCCTGAGCTTGAATCCTGTCTCTATCACTCAATAAATCTTGGCAGAAGACTTAATCTCTCTATTAAATGGAACTAATAATAGTGCCAAATTTATTTATTTGTTGCGACAAATTTATTTTAAGGCCCTGACCGATGGCTCAGTGGATAAGTGCCAGTTTACAAACCCAAGGGTTGCTGGTTCAATTTCCAGCCAGGACACATAACCAGGTTGCAAGCCAGGTCTGCAGCCAGATCTATAACTGGAGGCAGGTGAAAGACAGCCATACATTGATGTTCTCTTCCTCTGTGCCTCTCTCCCTTCCCCTCTCTCTAGAAATAACAGGTAAAATCTGAAAAGAAAATGGTATATATGTTTAAGAAAATGTGACCATGGCTGGTGGCACAGTGGATAAGGTGCCAACCTGTGAACCCAAAGGTTGCTGGTTTGATTCCCCAGCCAGGGCACATAGCCAGGTTGCAAGCCAGGTCTCCAGCCAGGTCCTTGGCTGGAGGCAGGTGAAAGGCACCCATACATTGATGTCTCTTTCCCTCTCTGCCTCTCTCCTTTCCCCTCTCTCTGGAAATAATGAATAAAAACATTTTAAAAATAATAAATAAATAAATTTGTTTTATATATAAGGCACTTGGAATACTGCCTGACATATGAAAGGTGAAATATAGGCACTTGCCATTTTATTATAAAATGTTTATAATTCATAGAAATTACTAACATGTTTTATTAATATATAATCCTTTCAAAATTGGTGTGATGGTGTGGTAAGCCAGAGATCTTATAAAGATTTAATCAACTAACGAAGATTTGTTGGAAAATAGTTGATCTTTATCACTTTCCTTCCTGTAATTACCAATCCTGCTTGGCTCCCCAGGAAACAGACTAATTATTATTAAGAGGTAGCAGAGAATGGAATCTTACACTTTGAAATGCTTCTCTCATGGAGAACTCCATTGCCAGTTGAATTTGTACATGAAGTGTGAAGAAAGCCTGCCTCAAAGTGTGCTTAAAATGGGACCCAGTGTGATGTCCTGAGGCATCAAGCATAGAGCACCCACAGTGTGGAAGCTGGAGCAGTGGGAGTGGATTTTCTGCTTCTTCCCCAGGAGATGCTTGTTAATGGAGCAACATGTTTTTTTTTTGCTAAAAGGTCAAGTGCAGACATACTTGACAGAAAAGAGTGGTTCCACATTAAAAGCCTAGAGGAGAAATGTCTGCCACTTCTCTCAGTATATTCCAGCAGCTGTCTGGTACAGAATGAATTATTTTTGGACATTTTTAGTTTGAGCTGTGAACTGGGCTCAGAAGGGACTTTCTGGGTCAGATGATGGTATAAGTTAAAGGGAGAGAATAACTTTTGCTTCATTTCAATAAATGGACATGTGATGTCTCCATTTCATCTTTTCCCTCAATGTCACTGACAAATGAAGAAAGATGCCAAAACAGGGCCACCAGGGTAGGGGTGGGGCACACAGAATCCTTGGTGGGTAGTATAATGGAATTAGCATCCTATTCCCTCTTCCAGGAGTTCTTGCCACCTTTTCTTTCCGAGCAATAGGATGGTGCTTTCTCTAAGAGGTGTCTCTGCTGAATTACATTGTCAGCTGGGACAGAGGAGTGGATGGTAGCTGGTCTGCAAACACAGTCTTCAATTGATCCAGTATCCATGCTCTTTGCACTTCCTCCCAATTTGCTGATTTGGGGCAAGGGAGATAACACTCTCAGTCAGAAGCTATAGTAGTCATGAGACTGAGGCATTACAGTGGAAGAAAAATGGTTATATAAGAAAAGAAGTGTGAGATTAAAACCACAGTGGTTGGATTCCAAGATGGCAGAGGAGTAAGTGGAGCTACACCAATTTCCTCCCAGGACCAATCTAGAATTACAACTTAACTGAGGGAAAATATTATTGCAAATAAACAACAGAACACCAACTGGAAAGAAGCTTTATAACCATGGACAAAGCAGAAGAGGCCACTTCATCACAATGTGACTGGTAGGAAGTATGGAGACCTGAGAGGGCTGGCTGGGCTACCATGGGTGGCAGCCGAAGGGATGGATCCAGCAGCTCCACATGAGAAGGGTGGATTCTAAACCCTCAGCTGGGCAACACAGCTGAGAGTAAAACAGCATCTATCTGTGAAGCAAAAAGCTGCAGGGTTTGCTAGTCTGAGATGGTTAAAGACAGAGAATTACTTAAGTGATTGTATACAACAATACACTGGTATCCACTTACCCTAGGGTCCAGCAGAAGGAGGGCAGAATGGACTAACAACAAAGACAGGAACTCAAAAAATCCCTATCTAAAAAGCAAAAGCAAACAGGAAGAGACACCTGAAAATGGAGAGAAAAAGAAATAGTCCATCACCTAAAGGAAAGGAGGAATCCCCAGAAAGATGGCTAAATGAAATAGAGGCAAGCAAATTGTCAGACACAGAGTTTAAAATAATGATGACAGAGAAGCTCAATGAGCTCAGCCAACTCAAAGAAAACTATAAACAACTCCAGGGGATCTACAAAAGAACTCCAGGGAAGATACAAAGAACTTACTGAGAATTCCATCAGCATGAAATAGGACATAGAAACTATCAATAAGAGCCAGGAGGAAATAATACAATTTTTGAATTGAAGAATGCAGTAAAAGAAACCAACAGACTAGAGGAAGCAGAGGATGGGATCAGTGAGCTGGAGGACAACATAGAAAAATATTCCAAGACAGTGGAACAAAATAAACAAATACTGAAAAAAAAAAAAAAAAAAAAAGAAGAGGTTTTAAGAGAGCTGCAGGACAACATGAAATGCAATAATATTCATATCATAGGGATATGAGAAGGAGAAGAGAAACAAAGGATAAAAAACCTTTTTGAAAAAAGTAATGACATCAGCGTACAAATTTAATGGTCACTGGTTTGATTCCCAGCCAGGACACATAACCAGGTTGAAAGCCAGGTCTCCAGACAGGTCCATAGCTGAAGGAAGGTGAAAGTCAACCATACACCAATGGTTCTCTCCCTCTCTCTCCCTCTCTCCCTTTTCCTCATTCTAAAAATAATAAATAAAATATTTTAAAAAAGGAAAAGTAATGACAGAAAACTTCCCTAAATTGATAAGCAAAAATATCACTAAGTTCAGGAAGCACAGAGAGTTCTAATGAAGATGAATCCAAACAGATCTATGCCATGACACATCATAATTAAAATGGCAAGTTTCAAAGACAAGGAGAGAATCCTAAAAGCCTCAAGAGAGAAATAGCTAACAACATACAAGTGGGCTCCCATAAAGTTATCAACTGATTTCTCAACGGAAACACTAAAAGCCAGAAGGGGGTGGCAAAAAATGTTCCAAGTAATGAAAAACAAAAGCCTGTAACCAAGAATACACCACCTAGCAAGACTCTCATTCAAAATGGAAGGTGAAATAAAGAGTTTCCCAGACAAAAGAAGGCAAAAATAATACATCTCCACCAAACCAGCATTGCAAGAGATGCTAAAGGGTCTGCTTTAAAAAGATGAAGAAACAGACAGAGAAAGAGAGGAACACAGGTACAAAGGAGAAAAATATCAATGAATAAGTACCAGTCAATAATAATCTTAAATGTAAATGTTTTAAATGCTCCAATCAAAAGACATAGGTTGCCTTCTCCCCAGTGGTTAATGCTGAGAGTGCGGAGTGTGTGCTCCCTGCTCAGAACACACATTTATTATTAAAAAAAAAAAAAACAAACAAAAAACAAAACAAAACCAAAAAATCTTTAAAAAATTAAAAAAACAAAAAATAATTGACAAAAATTCTGCATCTCCTCCACCAGAAACTTTTATTTTTTTTCTTCCTTTTTATAAAATAACCTGGTGAAGCAGCTGAGACTCAGCTTCCACCCCCCCACCCCCCCGCTATCCTATGGCCTGGTTTTACATGGGGGACCTACACCCCAGTGTGACCAAGGCAATGTTCTACAAGAATTTCAGCCCACTGGGCCCATCCTCTCCAACCAGGTCTGCAGGGTCATGATCACCCGCAGCCCCTTGGGCTACCCATATGTAGCCGGCAGACACTGAATGTACTTTGGACACCTTGAAGTTTGATGTTATAAAGGGCAAGCCAGTTTGTATCATATGGTCTCAGCATGATTCATCCCTTTGCAAAAGTGGAGTGGGCAACATATTTATTAAAAATTTGGACAACTCCATTGATAATAAAGCACTGTATGATACATTTTCTGCTTTTGGTAACATCCTTTCATGTAAAGTGGTTTGTGATGAAAATGGTCCCAAGGGTTATGGATTTGTACATTTTGGGATGGACACAGGAAGCTGCTGAAAGAGCTATTGAAAAAATGAATGGGATGCTTCTAAATGATCACAAAGTATTTGTTGGATGATTTAAGTCTCGTAAAGAATGAGAAGCAGAACTTGGAGCTAGGGCAAAAGAGTTCACTAATGTTTACGTCAAGAATTTTGGAGAAGACTTGGATGATGAGTGCCTTAAGGAACTCTTTGGCAAGTTTGGGCCTGCCTTGAGTGTGAAAGTAATGATTGATGAAAATGGAAAACCCAAAGGTTTTGGATTTGTAAGCATTGAAAGGCACAGAAATGCACAGAAAGCTGAGGACGAGATGAATGGCAAGGAGCTTAATGAAAAACAAATTTATGTTGGCCGAACTCAGAAAAAAGTGAAATAGCAGACAGAACTTAAGTGCAAATTTGAGCAGATGAAGCAAGATAGAATCACCAGATACCAGGGTGTTAACCTTTATGTGAAAAATCTTGATGATGGCATTGATGATGAATGTGTCCGGAAAGAGTTTTCTCCACTTGGTACAATCACTAGTGCAAAGGTTATGATGGAGGGTGGTCGAAGCAAAGGTTTTGGTTTTTGCATGTTTCTCCTCCACAGAAGAAGCCACTAAATAAAGCAGTTACAGAAATGAATAGTAGAATTGTGGCTACCAAGCCATTGTATGTAGCTTTAGCTCAGCGCAAAGAAGAGTGCCAGGCTCACTTCATGGCAAGTGTGAGAGCTGTGCCCAACCCTGTAATCAACCCCTACCAGCCAGTACCTCCTTCAGGTTACTTCATGGCAGCTATCCCACAGGCTCAGAACCCTGCTTCATACTATCCTCCTACCCAAATTGCTCAACTAAGACCAAGTCCTTGCTGGACTCTTCAGAGAACCAGATCTCATCCATTCCAAAATATGCTTGGTGCTATCCGCCCGGCCGCTCCTAGACCACTATTTAGTACTATGAGACCAGCTTCTTCACAGGTTCCATGAGTCATGTCAACATAGCATGTTGCTAACACATCAACACTGACAATGGGTTCACGTCCTGCAGCAGCTGCTGCTGCTGCTACAGCTAGTCCAGCTGTCCACACCCCATTCCACAGTATAAATCTGCTGTAGGAGTTTACAATCCTCAACAACATCTTGACGCACAGCCACAAGTTATCATGCAGCAGCCTGCTGTTCATGTATAAGGTCAGGAGTCTTCCACTGCTTACATGTTTGCATCTGCCCCTCCTCAGGAGAAAAAGCAAATGTTGGGTGAATGGCTGTTTCCTCTTATTCAAGCCATGCACCCTACTCTTGCCAGTAAAATCACTGGCATGTTGTTGGAGATTGATAATTCAGAACTTCTTACTATGCTTGAGTCTCCAGAGTCTCTCTGTTTTAAAGATGATGAAGCTGTAGCTGTACTACAAGTCCACCAAGCTAAAGAGGCTGCCCAAAGAGCAGTTAACAGTGCCACTGGTGTTCCAACTGTTTAAAATTGATCAGGGACCATAAAAAGAAACTCATGCTTCACTGAAATAAAATATCTAAACATCATAAAACTTAAATATTATAGAAAAAAACATTGCAAAATATAAAATAAATTAAAAAAAGGAAAGGAAACTTTGGACCTTATGTAAGGAGCAAATGCCAGGTCTAGCAAACATAATGCTAAGCCTAGATTACTTACTGATTTAAAAACAAAAAAAAACAAAAAAACAAAAAAATTGTAAAATATAAAAACTAATTAATGTTTTATAGATCTTAAAAAAAGAATTTTCAGCAAAGTACAAAAATGTAAGCATTCCTTTATTTAATTTTGTAATTCGTTACTGTGAAATAGCTCAGAATGTCACTTCTGTTTTAAATAACAGAATTGATAACTGAGCAAGGAATTGTAATTTGAATTATAAAATAAAAATTCCTTAAAAAGGGAAAACAAAAAACCAAAAACAAAGGCATAGGGTAGCTGAATGGATAAGAAAACATGACCCACATGTATGCTGCCTACAAGAGACCCACCTCAGAAAAAAAGATCAATACAGACTAAAAGTGAAAGGATGGAAAAATATATTTCAAGCAAATGAACACATTCTTTTCAAATGCACATGGAATATTCTCAAAGATGTACCACATGGTAGGAGACAAGACAAGCCTCCACAAATACAAGAAAATTAACATCATACCAAGCATCTCCTCAGATCACAATGGCTTGAAACTAGAAACCAAACTCAAGGGAAAAAAACAAAAACATTCTAATTCATGGAGACTGAATAACATGCTATTAAGTAATTAGTGTGTTAACAATGAGACCAAAAAATCAAAAAGTTTCTGAAAACAAATAAAAATGAATACACAACAATCCAAAACCTATGGAACAGAGCAAAGGCAGTCTTCAGAAGGAAGTTCATAGAAATACAGACCTACCTGAAAAGGTTAGAAGAAGCTTATACAAACAACATAACCATAATGCTCCAAGAACTAGAGAAGCAACAACAAACAAAGCCCAGAGCAAGCAGAAGGAAGGAGATAATCAAGATCAGAGTAGAATTAAAAGACTTAGAAACTAAAACTACAATTCAAAGAATCAATAAATCCAGGGGCTGGTTCTTTGAAAAGATAAACAAAATTGTCAAACCTTTTACCAGGCACATCAAGAGAAAAAGAGAGAGGACCCAAATAAACAAAATCAGAAACAACAGAGGAACCATCACAATTGATATTACAGAAATAAGAAAGACTGTAACAAATTACTACAAACAACTACAAACCAAGAAGTTTGACAACCTATGTGAAATGAACAAATTTCTGGAAATGTATAATCTACCAAAACTGAATCCAGAAGAATCAGAAAGCCTGAATAGACTGATAACAACTAATGAAATTAAAGATGTAATAAAAAAACTCCCAGAGCAAAAGAGCCCTAGACCAGATGGTTACACAGGTTCATTTTACCAACCATTTGGTATTCTTCTCAACCTATTCCAAAAAATCCAGAAGAGGGAAGACTCCCAAATTCTTTTTATGAGGCCAATATTATTCTAATCCCAAATCCAGGTTAAGACACAACAAAGAAAGAAAACCACAGGCCAACATATCTGACTAATATAGATGCTAAGATTCTCAACAAAATATTGGCAAACTGGATCCAGCAATATGTTAAAAATATTATACACCATGATCAAGCAGGATTCATTCCAAGGATGCAAGGATGTAACAATATTCTCCAATAAATAAATGTAATACTTATTCATAAGCAAAATGAAAGACAAAAATCATGATTATATTAATACATGCTGAAAAAGCATTTGATAAAGTACAGCAACCATTTCTGACAAAAATGCTCAGCAAAGTGGGAATAGAGGGAGCATACCTCAATATAATAAAGGCCATATGATGAGAAACCTGAACCCAACATCATACTCAATGGGCAAAAACTAAAAACTATCCCCCTAATATCAGGAACAAGACAAGGCTGTCCACTTTCTCTACTTATGTTCAACATTGTTTTGGAAGTTCTGGCCATAGCACTCAGACAAGAAAAAGGAATCAAATGCATCCAAATTGGAAAGGAGGAAGTAAATCTCATTATGTGCAGATGACATGATAGTGTACATAGAAAAGCCAATAGATTCCACCAAAAGCTATTAAAGCTAATAAGCAAATTTATCAAAATAGCTGTATACAAAGTCAATATCCACAAATCAAAGGCATTTTTGTATACAACAATGAAACATCAGACATAGAAGCTAGAAAACAAATCCCATTTATGATAGCAACAAGAAAAATAAAGCACTTAGGAATAAACTTAACCAAGGAGATAAAAGACTCAGAAAACTACAGAACACTGGAGAAAGAAATTAAGGAAGATACAAATAAATGGAAGTGGACACCATCCTCATGGATGGGAAGAATTAACATCATTAAGATGTCCATACTACCCAAATAAATTCATAGATTCAATGCAATCTCAATTAAAATACCAATGACATATTTCCCAAATCTAGAAAAAATACTTCAAATTTTATATGGAGACAAAAATGACCACAAATAGTCCAGCAATCTTGAGAAAGAACAATGTAAGAGGAATCCCAGTACTGAATATCAAACTATACCATAAGGCCACTGTAATCAAAATGGTCTGGTGTTGGCATAAGAATAGACATATAGATGAATGCAACAGAATAGAGCCCAGAAATAAACACAGGACTCTATAGGCAACTAATATTTGACAAATGGAGAAGGAACATAAAGTAGAGTGAAAATAGTCTCTTCTACAAGTGGTGTTGGGGTTACTGGACAGGGACATGCAAAAAAATAAAGCTATAGGTTGCAAGTCAGGTGTTCAGGCAGGTCCATAGCTGGAGGCAGGTGAAAGGCAACCATACATTGATGTCTCTCTCCCTCTCTGCCTCTCTTCTTTCCCCTCTCTCTAAAAATAATAAATAAAATCTTTAAAAAGACACATGAAGCTAGACCACCAACTTACACCATACACCAGAATAAACTCAAAATGGATAAAGGACTTAAACATAAATTGTACCACCATAAAAGTCTTAGAGGAAAACATAGGAAGTAAAATTTCAGCTATCCTTCACAGTATTTTCACCAATACTTCTCCAAGGGCAAGGGAAATAAAGGAACAAAAAAACAAATGGAACTATATCAAACTGAAAAGTTTCTGCTCAGCTAGAGAAAACATCAGCAAAATGAAAATGGAACCAACTGTGTAGAAAAACATATTTTCCAATGATACCTCAGACAAGGGTTTGACCTCCAAAATATATAAAGATCTTATTCAATTCAATACCAGAGAGGCAGATAGACTAATTAAAATATATGCAAAGAACCTGAAGAGACACTTCTTTGAGAAGGACATTACAAAGGACCCATAGGCATATGAAAGAATGCTCAACATTAATAGCCATCAGAGAGATGCAAATTAAAACCACAATTAGATATCGCCTCACACCTGCCAGAATGGTCATCATTAACAAACAAATCAACAAACAAGTGCTGACAAGGATGTGGAGAAGAGGGAACTCTGGTGCTTTGTTGGTGGGAATGCAGACTCATGCAGCTACTATGGAAAACACTATGGAATTTCCTCAAAAAACTAAAGATGGAACTGCCTTTTGACCCAGTAATTCCACTGTTAGGATTATACCTGATGATTCCTGAAATACCAATTCAGAATAACCTATGAACCCCTATGCTCATAGCAGCACTATTTATAATAGCCAAGTGCTAGAAACAGCCTAAGTGCCCATCAGTGGATGAATGGATCAAAAAACTTTGGTACATTTACACAATAGAATACCACATAGCAGACAGGAAGAAGGAACTCCTACCTTTTGTGACAACATGGATGGAACTGGAGAGTATTATGCTTAGTGAAATAAGCCAGTCAGTGAAAGACAAATACCATATAATCTCACCCAATACAGGAGACTAATGAACACAACAAACAAACAAACAAAAATAGAACCAGAGTCATGGAAACAGGGAACAGACTTTCAGTGTGCAAAGGGGAGGGGAGAGGGGGAGAAAGAGGCAAAGAAGGGGAACAGTTTAGTCATGGAATTAGCATGGATGACCCATGGACATGGACAGCATATAGGATTGACTGTGGGTGGGATGGGTGATAGGGGCAGGGGAGAGCAGTGGGGGAAAATGGGATAAATATAATATAACAATAATAAAATAATAAATGTTCCATATTAAATAAAAGATGAATAAAAAGTCTAAACAGATACATCACCAAAAATGATATATAGACGGCAAGTAAGCAAATGAAATTATCATTGGTGAGTTCCAAATTAGTACTAGATCATTACACACTGATTAGAATGGTCAAAGTTCAAATCAAAACACTGATGGTAATAAATCCTGTCAAAGATGTGGGAAAATCAGGAGCTCTCGTTCATTACTGTTGGGAATGCAAAATGATATAGTCACTTTGGAGGATGGATTCTCAGGCTTTCAGAAAGTTAAAGGTTAATTTACCATAAAAAATACCAATGTGCTTCTAGGTATTTACCCAAAGAAATTTAAAACTTATTACCACATAAATGTTTATAACAGCATTATTAATAATTGTCCAAAACTGGAAGCAACCAAGAGGTCCTTCAATAGGCAAATGAATAAACCAAACTATGGTACATCCTTACAAGGGAATGTTATTCAGCACAAGAGAAAAATGAGCTATCCAGCCATAAAAAAATACAAAGGAACATTAAATACATATTGCTACGTGAATGAAGCTAGTCTTAAAACATTACTTTATCATTACAACTATATGAGATTCTAGAAATGGCAAAACTAGAGAGGCAATAAAATGATCAGTTGTTGCCACAGGTTTGTACAGAGGGCTGAGAAAGGTGAATAGATGAAGCACAGAGAGCTTTAGGGTGGTGAGCCTATTGTATAAGATACTGTAATGGTGGATACAAGACATTATGCATTTGTCAAAATCCATAAAACTTTACAGCACAAAGAGAACCCTGATGCAAACTATGGCCTTTAAATAATAATAATGTAGCAATATTCACTTATCAATTGCAACAAGTGTACCATACCACATCAATGCAATATGCAAAACTAGGAGAAATGGTGAGCAGGAAAGAGACAGTATATGACAACTGCATATCATCTGTTCAATTTTCTGTAATCTTAAAACTGCTCTAAATATATATAGTCTATTAATTTAAAAAAAGCACAGTGGCCACAGGAAGGTAGAACAATGCACAAGCCTAGGCTTATTAGTTTAGGTAGACACAAGAATATAAGATTCTGAATAATAGTAACCCTTTTGTATATGTCTTAGAACAGTGGTTCTCACTGTACAGTATCAACATCACTTGGGAATTTAATAGGAATGCAAAAATTTGGGGCTACTCCCTAAACCTACTGTCACATACTCCCTGGGGTGGAGCCAGAGTTTCACAACCCTGTGTTTAATAAGCCATCATTCTGATGCTCATAAATGTTTGAGGACCAGTAGCTTAGAGATTTGCTATTCAAAGTGTGAGCCATGGAGATTGTAAAAAAAAATGCAAATTTAGCCCTGGCTGGGAGCACAGTGGTTAAGGCGCCAGCCTGCGAACCCAAAGGTCGCAGGTTCGATTCCCCAGCCAGGGCACATAACCAACCAGGTTGCAAACCAGGTCTCCAGTCAGGTCTGTGGCTGGAGGCAGGTGAAACGCAACCATACATTGATGTCTCTTTCCCTCTCTGCCTCTCTCCCTTCCCCTCTTTCTAAAAATAATGAAATAAAATCTTTTTAAAAAAATGCAAATTTAGTTTGAATCAGAATCTGCTTGTTAGCAATATAATCAGATAAATCTGGTACACTTCATTGTTTAAAAGCATTGGCTCAGAATGTTCGTGTCAAAACTAGTATAGGTAGTTTCTTTAAACAGGGAGTGTTGGCAGAACAGACAATATGGAGAATGTGGATAGGGTTCCTATCCAAAGAGATACTGACCCTGAGCATATCTGAGCCCTCATTGGGTTTGTGCTTGAAACTTCAGTTTTAAAACCTTACCTAGAAAGATCTAAAATATAAACCAGACTTAGCCTTTGAACAGATATTACTCCTGATCAATCTTTCCAATTTCAGAGGGAAGTCTTTTTATTACCGGATAGCCCTAAAGTTATAAGTAAGTCTTCTTAGCAAGGTTTCTAAACAATATCTTGGGAGTTAGCTGAAAGACTAGCAAGTCAGGGTAGTTTTTTTCCCCCATCTTGCATGTGTTTCTCATAGTACTTTTAGCAGTGAAAAGAGCCCCTATGGTCTTGGGAAAAGGGAAAAGGGATTTTAATTTGCTGAGCTCTGTTCTGTGTGAAGCATTATGCGCTTTCTTTGTATGCCTCATGACCTTGTTCATTTAAATTTTTTATAAAGATTTTATTTATTATTTTTAGAGAGAGGGGAAGGAAGAGGGGCAGAGAGGGAGAGAGACATTAATGTATGGTTGCCTTTCATTTGCCTCCATCTGGATACCTGGCTGGAGACCTGACTGGAGACCTGGTCTGCAACCTGGTTATGTGCCTTGGCTGGGAATCAAACCAATGACCTTTGTGTTAGCAGGCTGGTGCCTTATCCACTGTGCTGCCAGCTAGGACTAATTTTTTAATTTTTACTTTTTAATTTTTTTGGAATGCTTTATGTTGTTTCTTATAACTAGGGATATTTTGTTGATAGTTATAACTAGACCTCTAATAATAGCAAATTAGCTGCTAACAAGTATTAGGAGCTGAAAAGAGAAATAAACCATAGTCTAATACTTCATTTCTCATTTTTGTTTTCAGACATGTGACTTTAGAAAATGGGATGTTTCCTTTAATATTTTTCCCCTTTTTTCTTTAATATCTGGGCCTTCAATGTCTGTTAGTACATATTCAGCAGCAACAGCCAACAATTATCACTCCATTTTCTGGCCAAAGATTTCTTTTTATTTTTTCTATTTTTTATTTAATTTTTATTGATTATGCTGTAACTGTTGTCCCAGTTTCTTTCATCTTTGCTTCCCTCTGCCCAGTGACCCTTCTCCCTCCAGTCATCCTACCCCCTTTAGTTTATATCCATGGGTCATGCATGTGAAGTCTTTGGCTTTACCTTTTCCTGTATTATTCATAACATCTTCCTGTGTATTCTTCACCCACCAACTATGCTTTATTTTTTAAGATTTTTTATTTATTATTTTTAGAGAGAGGTATATGGAAAGAGGCAGAAAGGGAGAGAGACATCAATGTATGGTTGCTTTTCACCTGCCTCCAGCCACAGACCTGCTTTGCAACCTGGTTATGTGCCCTGGCTGGGGAATCGAACCAGCGACATTTGTGTTAGCAGGCTGATGCCTTATCCACTGTGCCACCAGCCAGAGCCTCCAACTATGCTTCTTAATCCCTGTGCCTTTCTCCCCTTCTTCCCCTTTCCCCTCTCAGTTGACATCCTTCCAAATTCTCCCCATATCTTTTATTCTGTTCCCTTTCTAGTGGTCTGTTTAGTTTTTGTTTTTATTTTTTAGATTCTGTTGTTGATAGTTGTGAGTTTGTTGCCTTTTTAATATTCATCGTGTTGATCCTTTTTTTCTTAATTACATTTCTTGTAATAATGGCATGGTGATAATAAACTTCTTTAGTTTTACCTTGTCTGGGAAGCACTTTATCTGCCTTTCATTCTGAATGATAGTTTTGCTGGATAGAGTAATCTTGATTTTAAGTACATGCTTTTCATCACTTTGAAAACTTCTTACCTGCAATGTTTCTTTTGAGAAATCAGCTGATGATCTTATAGAAACGCCTTTGTAGGTAACTTTTTTTTCTTTTGCTGTTTTTTAAGATTCACTTCTTGTCTTGAATGTTTGGCATTTTAATTATGATATGTCTCAGTGTAGTCCTTTGATCTAGCTTGTTTGGGACTATCTGTGCTTCCTGGACTTACATGTTATTTCCTTCACTGATTTGGGAAGTTTTCCTTCATTATTTTTCACATAAGTTTTCAATTTCTTGCTCTTCCTCCTCTTATTCTGGTACCCCTATGCTTCAGTATTGACAGGTGTAAAGTTGTCCCATAGGTTCTTACACCTCTCCTCATTTTTTCAATTCTTGTTTACTCTTTCTGTACTGGTTGATTCTTCCTTGTGTTCCAAGTCATTGATTTGAACCCCAGTTTTCTTCCCTTCACCCTTGGTTTTGTGTGGATTTTTCTTCATTTTGTATAGCCTAGCCTTCACTTCTTCCTTCCTACACTTGTTGTATTTAAGCATATCTGTCAAATCTGTGAATATATTAATCACTAGTGTTTTGAACTCTAGGTTGGCTATCTCCATGGCTGTTAGGTTGGCTCTTTTTTTTTTAAATTAAAAAAATTCTTTTTAATTTAATTTTATTGTTGTTGTATTACTCCACCCCCTTTTTACTCCCCTCTGTCCCCTTCCCCACCCACCCACTCCCCAACAAAGTCAATCCCATTTGTTGTCCTTGTACATGGTTCTTCCCTAGTAGGTTCTTAACTAAACTTCTCCCCTTCTTTGCCTCTTCCTTCCCTGTCCCCCAACCCCCTTCCCCCTGCCCACTGAAGGTCTATTCACTGTATTCATATATCTGGTTCTGTTTTGCTTGTTGTTTGCTTTGTTCATTATTGTCGTGTAATAGGTGAGATCATATGGTATTTGTCTTTCACTGACTGGCTTATTTCACTAAGCATAATACTTTCTAGTTCCATCCATGTTGTTGCAAAGGTTAGGAGTTCCTTTTTTCTTTCTGCTGTGTAGTATGCCATTGTGTAAATGAACCAAACTTTTTTGATCCAATCATCCAGTGATGGGCACTTAGGCTGTTTCCAGCACTTGGCTATTGTAAATAGTGCTGCTATGAACATAGGGGTACATAGGTTCTTATGAATTGGTGTTCCAGGATTGTTCGGGTATAGTCCTAGTAGTGGAATTGCTGGATCAAAAGGTGGTTCCATTTTTAGTTTAGTTTTTTTTTTTTTTCTTTTCTTTCTTTTTTTTTTTTTTAATTTTATTGTTGTTGTATTACATCCATCCCCTTTTTGCTCCCCTCTGTCCCCCTCCCCACCCACCCATTCCCCGAAACATTTTTACCTTTTTTTTTTTCAAGCAAAAATAGTCTTTATTCAAATTTAATGGAAACAGGGGGCACTATACTTTGCAAGAAGGGGAAAAATAAAATTAAAAATATATATTTTCTTTTCTTTTTTAATATAAAACAATATAATCACAATACCAGAATATGGAACTCAATAGTTTATTTCCTATGGGTTACTGCAGGTATCAATTTTCCTTGACTGTGCTATTCACAACTTTGTTAAGTCCAAAAATATGAAACCAAGTGGTAGGAAACTTAAGACTTAGCACTTTTCACTAAATGGCATACATCAAAGGGCATCAATTCAGGGACAAAATGGTTGAACTCACCATACCTACCTATGTCATCATTCCAGCCTTAAAGCCATCCAGGTACTGAGCTCCCTGTAAGAAAGGCCAGGCCTGAAAGCCAAGGAATTTTGGATATTCTACTGTGGGCCATGAGGAAAGGGGATTTTCAAAGAGAAGATTGTTTTCAGTCAAGCAGGAAGGCCTGGTGCCAGGAGGCTTTACAAGAGGAAACACTTAGACTTAACAATTGTAGACACACCATTAGGGGACTTAAAAATGTACAGCAGTGACGTATGTTCTATTTCAATCACTTGTGCTACGACTACCAAACATGTACAAAACTTCTTGGGTAGTTCCAGCTGTGGTCGTAGCCAGTTAGGACCTTGAGTGGGATCTAGATCTAGACTGAGAAGGCAATCTGGATGCAGACCTGGATCTAGACTTGGACCAAGATTGGGTTTTTGAAGCGGACTTTGATCCGGAGCGTGCTTCTGCTGAAAGGGTTGGTTTGGATTTAGAATTGGACCACGACGGGGACCGGGTCTCCTGATTGGTGCCAGCATCTTCACTCTCCCCTTGACCTTTCCTTCGGCTGGACTCTGGCTTGGCATGTTCCCGCTCCTTTGACTCTGAGCGGGACCTTGATCTGGACTGGGAGTGGTCAGCATCTTCCTTTTTCTTCTTCTCCGTGCTGCCTGACTTGCTGTCTCGCTTGCTGCTGTGTTTTCTGCATCTCTTGCTCTTGCTGCAACTGCAGCTGTGGCTGCCCTCCCGGCTTCTCTTCCGCCCCTTCCTCTTGTCCTTGCTTTCACTGCGGCTGTGGCTGCGGCTGCGGCTGCCTCCCTGGCTCCCGCTCCTGCGGAGGCCCTTCTCCTGACTCTGGCTCTTCTCCTTGCTCCTGCTCCTGCTCCTGCTCCCCCGCTTCTCCTCCTCTGCCCTCCTCTCTCTCTCTTTTTTTTTTTTTCCAGCGAGTTTTTTTTTTTTA